>JAODKL010000095.1:11120984-11131303 GCA_026780765.1 Petrocephalus schoutedeni
ATCACATCTTTGGAAATCGAAAAAACATGCTTCACAGTAAAAACATCTTCTAAACAGCCTATATGATGCATGCTGAAGTGAAAGTGATAAATAGCACATTTGGGATTCTGCAGTGTATGTTTGTTGTCTAAGAATTCAAAATTTGAAACATGAAGCATGAAATACTAACAAAGACAGTAGATACGACCACTGTGGCAAATAATTGTCGCAAACACGTCAATGAACTTCCAGATATTTTGCCCAAATATAGAAATAATTTTACCCACAATAATAACCATTTACAAGTTAAAAGAAACAATTATAGCTATCAGAGAGACCAGGGCCAAATACCTGTAACAATGTTTATAAATAAATCCAATAACCAATCAAATGTCTTGAAAATTAAATACTCCGATATTTTACAACGGGGGGAAAAAATCCAATTGTGCTTAGCACACCAAATTACTTTCTATAGGCCCAAAAAACAATGTGAGGTCCACCAATGCCACTGACTGAGTATGAAAATCTCAATTGCATCTAAATTCAACTTATGGAAGGAACTGTACTTGGCAGGTGTATAAGGTGACACACAGTGCTCACAGAAATTCTTGCTAAATTCTGTAAAAATATTGCAAACTTTGGTTTTATAACAAAAATAACCACTTCATTATTATCTAAATATATATTTCTCACTATGGATGCCCCGATACCAATAATGATACCTGGGCTCATGGAGAGATACCAATCTGATTCCAGTGTTTAATAAGCTGTAGGCTTTGCCTCAATGTGTGGAAGAGACTGATCATTCTTTAATGTGTAAGGTAACATCAGTCTTTCAAACTTGTCAGTAAATTTATATGCATGCATTTATTTAAACTTACTTGAAACCAGAGTTTTTCCAACTCAATCATCCATACCAGTATTCACAATTCTCAGCATTAAAAGGTCTTTCAAGGGGGAATAAAAGCTTGACTGTAAAGGCTGATTTACACTTGTATCGAATCAACGCCATAAGTATGCCTTAGTCGTAGGCCCTGCACCATAGCTTGATACCTACCCCCCCAGAAATGTAACTACATGAAAAAAATACAGTGAGTTTTAACAATTAAACAATATCCATTCTTAACATCTGAGAATATTTATGAGTACTATTATATGAGCACAGTATTGGCCTGATGACACTTAATAAAAAGAAAATGTCAGTGTGGAAGATGTGTGCAGATATGTTAAACACTGCTTGTCAACGGACTTCAGTTATGAAACCAGTAAATTTGCAACATTACAGAATTGAGCAAGTGTCCCAAGACTTTGTGAGCTCCATATGAGTAACATATCTATAAAACACAAAAGTCTCTAGAAATCGCTCTCTCACACGGTTTGTGTTTCTGTCTTTGTGGGGAATCTTCTTTCACTTCTATGGGGGAAACACCCTAAATCTCAGTTACGTCGCCCTTAACCCCTACCCAGCCCTAACCTTAGGCAATAGGTAACCAAACAAAATAGAAGACTTTTAGCATTTTTACTTTTTTGATTACATTCACAGATTTTTAAAAATTAAGTGTGAAGTGGTGAGGTCCAGCCATGGACCTCAGTATTCTTTGTTTTTTTTCAGAATTTGCTATACTTGTGAGGTCCTTTGGTCCTCATTAGCATAGCAGAAACTGACACACACACACACACACACACACGATTTACCTCACCGCAAACAATTCTTAGATACAGCAATATAATGCCTTATCTAATTGCACAACAATCTTCACAGTCTTAATCCTTATTTATTAAAATGGTCACTTCATATATTAAGTATTCAAACTATGTCCCTATTATAGCAATTTTTAATTTTACATATAAAGTAAATTTAACCGTCATTGGCAAGGGGGTATTCATTTTAAAACTTTGCAATTATATTACAGCATAAACGGCCAAATGTGTGTCTTCCAAACCAATGCATCTTCACTAAATCACACAGGCACAGAGTGCAGAGGGAGCTGGGCAGTATTTACTATACAGTCAGATGACAGTCTACATTTAGAATGAACAAGTATGTCCAATTAATTTGTATATTTAAGAACAAATACATACACAATGTATATTAAAGCAGACAATTCTGTTTTTGTAATTTACTGGGACGCAAGCTATACAACCTCAATTTGCAATATGCAATAAGCCCACAGTGGAGTTTAAAACTTAAATTTAAGTAAAACCTACTTCCTTAAAAGCGCAGATTTACGTTTGAGTACGGGCGTGTTGCTAAAGACGTGCTACACGTGGCATACAGATGAGAGTAAGCCTTGAACCTGGGGCCCGCCACACGCCAGCATGACACTGCACTGTGTACTTTAACTGAACGGCTCACCCTGAGGGAGGCAGACTGGGAGGAATGATGCATTACCTGATTTGAGGCTGGGATTCAGCTCCCCACTAGTGGTGGGGGGTTGAGTGGGCCCCGGGGCCGCAGCCTGTGCGGGACGGGACGGGTAAAGGGGTGGAGTCAGCTCTTCGTCACCCGAGAAGCTCCTCCGCATCGTGCCTGTCAGAGGCACGCTTGACAAACTGACCGGCCTCTTCCCAACTGGAATCTTCCTCTCTAAACACCAAGTCAGACTGGAGTTACCGAGCCTTCCGATGTCCCTGCACACCCCCACAATCGACGGCTTCCTGCCCCCGATCTCTCCATACCAATAATAAAACCTTTAATACTAAAAAATAAAATTAATTAATTAAAAAAAAAAAATGGAGACTACCCAGTATTACCATGTGGAACAAACACCAGGATATTTTAAAGCCAATAATACCATATTAAGGTATGGAAGGGTCGTTTACAACTATCCCAAAAGCTTTTTAGTCACTTGCTCCCTTGATTTGGAAATGAGCCAAACAGTTAGGTCCGTGGGCCTTGACAGTTCAGATTCAAGGTTTTAGTCTTCAAAAAAATCGCTTCACTGTCCAGCTCCCTGCTAATCTGCTCTACTCTGCGGCAACAGCCGGCGTGAGAAGCGGGGACTCGCTGGGCCACCGGCGCCTTAGAGTCCCTGGGACTGCAGGAGAGGAGGCAAGCTGCCCTCGGTCGTGTCAAGGTGGCGCTGAAGCCTCATCCCACTGCATCCCAAACCCGCACCCGGAAGGAGCCCCAAGAAGCAGGAGCCCCAAGAAGCAGGAACCCGACAGCAAACAAGGTCACCAAGGTTTTTCGTTTTTTTTTTCCCCCCTGAATACTGCTGCCATTCACAAAAGGAAGCGTGTTAAAGCGCGTGGGGAAGACTGCATGAGAAGTGACCCACTTTTCTTTTGTCCTTTGTACTGCTGAGTCTTCTTCTTCTGCTTCGTCACGTTTGTGGGCACCTCTCTCGTGGCTGGAAGAGAGAGATCAGAAGAATGCGATCGGCAGAGGTTTCAGCGGCGTGATGAAGCCGCTCGCTTATGTCCACATCACGGCCAACGTACTGCAGGCCGGATCGTTTACAGACGGCACAAATGACAGACAAAGAGTTCGCTGGTGAAGAAAGGGGAATGCTACAGCAGTAACAATGCTAAGGATCCAACCACTCACTCTGCGCGGCTGGAGGCTGGAGCTGATACCCCGTCTGCTGACACCAGCCCACGGGGTAGAGGTCCGGCGACTCACAGTCCACCCACTGGTCGTACTCGTCCTCCCAGCCGTCGAAATGAATGCGCAGGAGTCGGTGCACGATGCGCGTCACCGTGGCCACGCACACCAGCCGTGGTTCCATCAGGTCCACAGCTTCCAGCTTCATCCCTGTGCGGAACCCGTGGTTTGGAACTTCCTGTAAGTCAGGACGACCCGGCTGAATTAGTCACATGGGAAGCCCGTGCAGCAGGGAAGCCACTATGGTTATTCAAGTATAATCACTTCCCCTTTTAAAACATCCTGTTATTTTTGATGATCGTCTGAATTATACACATAGTTCAAAAAGCTGTTATAGGGACATTACATGATATTTCTCGTATGAATAAAACCGTACCCATTACACTTTCAAATATTGATCAAAAAAAAAAAAACGTAAGCACGCCAAGAATGAGTATTTAATTAATCACAACACCTCTCATCAATTCCAACACCATCTAGAAATTACTTATTTGCGTGATTCACGCCTAAAAAAGTAGTGATCGTGTCTGAATTTGACATACTACACTGGAGACAAAGTAATGATTCCCATGCAGGAATTTAGAATAAAGTAACCTAATATTTGAGGGACCCAAAGTATCTGCTCATCCAAGACAGCAATGACTAGTCTAGAACCAGTTTTTCCAGCTCTAATCCTGGGTTGTTTCATAGTTTCAACAAATTAATGCATCTGCATGTAAAGAACACGGACATCCTGTGGTCAATACCCCAATATCCCCATTACAACATGAAATGCCCAACAAGCCACAACCAACACAAAATATTTGATAAAGATCAGGGGCAGGTACTCAAAGGTTAAAAAGGGGCACTTAGTACCTTAAATGCCCGCCCCCCCCTCCCTACACACTATTTAATGAGAACTGGGGGGGGGGGGGGGTTAAAGGTAGTGAGTGTCCCCTCTATGTGTCTGACGCAGATCCAATTCAGAGCAAACACAAATATGCCTAATATTTTTCACAATAGATATGGTTGTTTCCATGTGGCAATTCAGCTCATGCTTTTAAAGCAACTGAGATCAACAAATGCAAGCAGTGTATAATTTCACTGGAATTTGAGATAACCAGCAATCTTCAGTGGACACATCTTTAACAATTATGCCACCTGCATAGTTAATGTGTTAGTCTCCTCAAGATATCCCCAGGCAGAGATTACCTTGTTAAAGAGCTTCACTGGAGCCGCTATGGAACCCGTTTCCCTGAGGTAGTCAAACCATTTGAATGGGAGTTTAGTATAACCTGTGGGGAAGATTTTATTTCAGATTAAAATCCAGCGCAGCATTAAATGAGCCAGAGGCGGTTTTAAAGCAGCCACACTTTGATGCATTCAGCCACCAAACAACATACCTCGAGGTGGGGTGAGTTCAATGTCGTTAATTTCACAGAAACCAGCAGGGAAAATGGAGGGCGACGTGGAATGGTAGCAGAACCAGTCGGAGCCGTCTGCCGCTTCCGAGCCGTCGATCCCGATCATGAGGTACCCATCTGCCAAAACCTAACCATCGGTGAACCACACAAATCTGTTAAGGGAGATGACACCAGCCATTTCCCTCACAATTAAAGGCTACGATTCCTGGAGGACTAAATGCCTATTAACATCAAAGGCTAATGAGAGAACACAGGCCCCGTGTCATTAGATAGGGTCACATCAGTCTGCTGACTGTAAGGCCTTACCTTTCTTACAGTAGCTACACATATTGCAGAGAGATTTAGCGGGTCAATGGCCTCCAACTTCATGCCGTCTTTAAACCAATCCCCACTCTGATCGACGTCCCTCACCTGACAGAAAATTAGGCCATAGGCGATCGATTTTATACCCCTTCACATGCTCCATTAGCCTTTAGATGCAGGAGGTTATGATGTCAGTTTGAAGAGACACTTTGGTGCCAATCACACATTGTCAACACAAACAGACGAATGATTGCATTCTTACCTTCAAAAATAACTGTGCAGGGGCATCTGCCTGACCTTCAAGTTTCTTTGATACATCTAAAATAGAGGGGGGAAAAAACCACAACAGAGTTTTTAAATCAATGACTTTGGCGTTATAAAAAGATACAACCAGGAACAAGAGAAAGCACGTAAACACCAGTCTGTATGACCAGGCTTTGCCCGTTTTCTCACCAGATCTCTTGAAGCGGTGGCCAATGCTGCGAGACCAGCCTATGGAGTGGATGAGTGGGCTGTACATGTGACACCAGAAGTCGTCGGTGCCATCTTCGCTCTCCTCATAGACCAGTCGCAGCCGGCCACCAATCACCTGCTCCACCAGAGCTACGCGTGTCCGGCAGAGATGGGTCTTGTCCACCACCTCAACTCGCATCAGCTTTTTGAAGGGGTACTGCAAACTCTCCTGCACCTGGCGAAGGCAATGCAACAGAATTTCATAAAGTCCACGCAAAATCCAACCTGGTCCATCCTTCAATATTAACGATCAAAGTAATGGGCTTGTTTTCCAGACCTTGGATATGCATTCTGGCCATACACAGGGATAGCGCTTTACCTTGGCGGAAAAGTCAGGTGGAAGTGTTTTTGCTCCTGTAAGGCGCGTCACTAGGAATGCTTTCCAGTTGGTGCTTTTATGCTGAATGGCTATGGAGAAAGATTACAAAGATTAGTCAGTGAGACATACTCCTTAATACTGTCATCTGTACATTTGTTGTCAGGTGACAACCTACACGATTGAACAAAATTCAGCAAACTCCCATATAAATTGTGAATATTGTAGATCAGAAAGCTTTAGGCTATATTCACATATAGTCCTCTTAAGAAAGTTCAGTCCTTTTTAAGTAGACGAGGTAATGGGCCAAGAGAAAAAACTCCGTTCTCTTTGGATTCACATTGTCCATCACCTTCCAGAAGTGGTCTCAGTCAATTTCAGTCACACTTGCTGCCTTTGGACACTAAACTGATCAGGAGAGTCATTTCTTCCTCAACAAAACAGGTTTGTCAGAATGGCCCATATTTTATTAGTCTGTTTTATGCCTGCCGAACTTGTGATGCACAGGTTATTCAATTCCAACAAAAATACTACTTGAAAGAAAGTACAAGCTTAAATTTTAATGCTTCCAAAAAGGCTGAATGAACAGATGGCAATAAGAAAACGGCGGGTATTTAAGTTGCTGTTAGCATGTTAAGTTGTTAAGTTGATATAAGTATTTCTAAGCACACCTCGGGGGTTATTATTAATCGTATTTACCACATGTACATATAATTGCAACTCAACAGGAAGATCGAAACACCATTTAATTTGGAATGTGTGATATATCTAAATTCTTAAACCTGTGTGGCAAACATCTGTGACAAATGCATGACAACCACAGAAAATGCCTTTCATGTTATTAAGTGTATTAAGATTAAGAAGCCTTAAGTAAAATTAAATATATTGCAAATCACGACACTTACCCTATGCATGCATGTTTTTAACTAAGTAAACCAAGTAACTGGATATTTTGATCTTAGCTCTTAGTTCGGGGATTCTGTGCAGTATGATGACCAGAACCAGGGGTGGCCAATCCTGTCCAGAAAGGACAATTGTGTGTGTGTGCGCGCGGGTTTTCACTACAACTCCCTAATTAGATTAATAATTAGAGGACTGATTGGCTGAAGACTCCTCACACCTGGGTTTGAACAGTAGACCAAGGTTAATGCCAAAATCCTGCATACACACTGGGCCTTACGATTGGCCACCCCTGACCTAAACTGTCACACTGGCTGTGTCTGAATTCAGGGGCTATATCCTTCAAAGGCTGCATTCGAAGACCAAATGCATCACATCAGTGCGACAAGGCTGCTCATTCCAATGGCTCCTTCAAATGCGGTCTAGAAATGCGTCCAACTTTTGCTGCTCAGCAAAGGATGCACTCAGAATCCTTCGCAGCCAAACATATCCCAGAATTCATTGCACAGAGGTAAAGTGGGTGTGTCCTGACTAGGCAAAAGGAGCGACTCAAGGGTAAGGGCAGGAACAGCTGGTGACGCAAATAGAATGTCACCCATAGGCCAGACCGTCCCATTTGACAACAATTTCTGTTCAACCTTCGAAGACCGCAGCCTGCGAGGGCTACACCTTTGTAGACCGCGTCCTTCAAAGGATGCAGCCCCAGAATTCGGACACAGCCTCTGTTTGCAACCAGGAAGGAATATATTAGACGTCTCTAATAAAATCTATGCTCATACCACTTTCCATTTGGATAACAAAATATGGCACGTGTTAACATGATCCGTAATCTACCTTAATAATTCATAATTTTATTTTTTTTACAGTTGTTTTGATTTCAGCACTGTATGGTATCCAAAAAGCTGAGAAAAAGGTGAAGTGGCTGGTTGCAAACAAACCTGCCAAGCGAACAAACCAAAGTGTGGGGCAGCACCTCTTGAGGTGGTCCGAGTTCAGTTTGCTCCTGAGGAGGGAGTCAGAGCTCCTTTGGAGCATTCACCTATGGCTCATTTTGTCCACTTAAATTGGCCGAATCAAGCCAAGTGTGAACACGGCCTTCGTTAAACATTTTCAAACATCATATTCTAAAGAATGTAGTAGGAAACAAAGTTTACCTGTGCAGTGAATGCTACCTTCGCATTTACAATTCTGTGTTACTGCTAGGTACACAAAATGACTCTTGATGAGCTCCGAATTTGCCATAATAATTGGCCAGTTGAATAAGTGGTCTTTCGACAATAAGAGTGTGCAAGAGTGTAATCACTTAGCAACATGAGCTAACAAATCTACTCGCTTAGAATCACATCCCTCGAACTTACATTTGGGGGGAACGAGGGGTTTCCCGCTGGAGGCGCACCAACCAACAGGGTGGATTTCAGGGACGCACAAGTTACACCAAAAATCACGGCTGCTGTCGTCATCAAAGCCCTCATACCGAAGGAGTGCCTTGAAACCTTGAAGGAACCAAAAGGCTTGCTTTACAAGAATAAATGTGTTCTAAACAGAATTTTAAAAGCTGAACAGTCTCAAAATCTTCAGCTGGGTTTCAATATTCAATAAATATTATGCTAATAATATGTTTTAAAAACTAAACTGTCATGGGAGCTTACTTTGTTTGCCTTCTTGTAGAAGAATAAGTGACCAAGCTTTCATAAAACTCCCCCCCTTTTTTTTTTTTAAAAAGGTTTTCAACTTTTAAATAAACTTGAACCATGTTCGGTAAGGACATTCGATATATATTACCTGCCAGTTTGATGATTGATGCTATCCAGTATACTTCTGTGGGAACGTCAGAATCAGTATTGGGAACTTCTAGTCGCACCGACTCAGTAACGTCACCCCAGAATGTTCCCAAGGGGACCTGGGACGAAGAACAATCATGTCTGTGAGATTCGGACGGGGGAATGTAACAAAGCATTACGTAATAATACTGCATTACGTAATGTGTCAAAGTGTGAAGACATACATTTTTGTTGTTTATTACATAATACACAGTATTACATTTTCATCATTAAAAAAGTACAAGTCCACATTCTGTATTACAGGTTGTGAAGGTTATTACACTTCCCTGCATTTTGCCATTAAATATTACATATTGCATTCAAGAGGTCAATAACAAAATGTGGGCACCATCACATAATGAATTGAAAATTTGTTACATTTTGTCAAGTTATAAAGTAGTATTATTACATAATGTGTTGTAATGTACGTTTACGTTCATTTGTTGTACTTACATGCCTGAAGCAGCTAACTGGTGCTCCAACCAAGTTATTGCTGCCAATGTAATGACCCCAGTCGAAGCCCTCTACAGGAACCACTACAGGTGAGAAGGTAAAATAAGTATTACAGCACTGCTGACAAATATCTGGAAGCAATAAATAGCTATTGCTTAATCCGTATTTCACCAACGAAATGCATTTGTCAGCTTAAATCATCCTTAAAAAGACATTCATTCCGGACTAATCGACGTACCAGTTTTTGATTTGGCCTGGTTTTGTTGATTTGCTTGGTACTGAGCATAAGCAGCCAGCTTTGCCATAAGAGGTTGTTTCTGTAAGACTTTTGCCTTTTTTGTTGGTGGTTTCCCCTTTGGAGAAAGCCAAACGTACCGTAAGCAATCTTTAAAAGAATTATCTAGATATGATATGCTAAATGTACATTGACTAAATTAGCCACTGAGGTATAGATTACTTTTACACACACACTTTGTATTCCTATCTTAGTTGGGAGCATCCATTGATTTCTATGGGAAAAATCCTAATCCCAATCAGGACACCCTTAACCCCACCATTAACCCCCAAGTATGCAAACAAAATACAAGACTTTTGGCATTTTTACTTTTTTGATCGCAGTCACAGATTTTCATAAAATCGAGTCTTTAGTAAATACCTCAGCAGTCACATTTTTTGAGGATTTGCTATCTTTGTGAGGCCATTTTGTCCTCACAAATATAGCAAAACCTGTACACACACACAAATACAGAGAAATTACTGATCACACAAAAAGCGTTAAATATTTCACTGTAGTGCACATCTGTACTATGAGCAAATAAACAAACAATTAAAGGTGATACCTGGAGTCTGGCCAGAATGCTGGCTTTCTTAGAATTCGATGAGTAACTCCGGGAGCAAGAGACACTGCAAAACCTCTTGGTCTTAGAGTAAAAAGCATCTCTTACTCCCACCATGCCACACATCTCGCATGTAGCTAGAAAAAAGGAGGGAGAAGGGAACAGGCGTGTACACAGGATATATAAATT
>JAODKL010000095.1:11131403-11143100 GCA_026780765.1 Petrocephalus schoutedeni
TTTTGCATAATGAAAACATATACGGGCCAAATGAACTTGGACACCTGCACAATATCAACAAGAAAAATGCATGTTTCAGGTGATCATCTTATGGCCTGATCTGTAGTTATATGGCATCCAGTCACATCTATTTGCTTCTAAAAATACATATATCTACCCATTCCAGCTTTTCCATCAGGATAGGTGTAGACTTGGCCATTGTTTTTGATGATGGAGAGGCCAGCGCGGATGTTGGTCTGCTCATCCTCGCTATCCTCCGTGCCGGAGCTGCTGCTGGAGTCCTCACTGCAGCTGTCATACCCATCAAACATTCCAAAGGAATCTCGTCTCTTTCTGTCTGGACGTGGAGTGTGTTCAGTCTGCGAAATAATGGAAATGCAAATTTCATATAATGTTATTTGCTGCATATTAAGAAAAAGCAGAAACCCGGTTAAACCACATAAAGTGCATTTTTTTGTGATGTACATTAGTGGACCACTCACACATACAAGGAAACCAAGGCTACAGCTCTGACCTGAGTGCCGTTGACCACACACAACAAACACTAATATCCAAATAAAAAAAAATGCTGGGGTCTTACAAGACAGTTCTTTTGGCTAGAATTGCCCAATTTGCCCATTATTTGACTATTTTAATGTTCACTGGGTTATAGGAACGTCTGACCAGGGGATCTAATTTTACTATACATTTATTCCACCAGATACCCGCGCTAAATCTGTTAAATGCTGCCTCTGGACCTGCTGTTTACTATAACAGCTGCCACATGTTCAGCCCAATAGCTCCAGAAAACGACTGGGAATGACTTTTGTTGTCATAGTTATGATAAAACCATTAGGAGCTGAACTTCCTGAATTCAAAAAGAAAGTTACGCTGCTTAAAAACACTTCATAAAATTCGCCCTTGCCCATAATTAATCCTTTTATCATTGACAAGCATAGTGATAGATGTTTTTTTACTCGATAAAATGCTTACTAATGCCTACAACTTGCTGTTAAGCCCAACAAACACAGAACAAACATGTAAAAAAGCCTCTTAAAAAGTATTATAGGCTATAACTCATGCTCCAAGACCCGTAATAGGGATTACTAGTCTTTATACGTAGATATCAAACACCTTTGTGTTAAATCTTTCATTTTTCACATAGAATATACTCATTCAAATACGCAAAACATCTCAAAAACGCATCAGTAAAAAAGTACTCCATCTGCATATTAAAATACATTTAAAAACCCAGTGACTAACATTTTAAGAAACTGCAAATTTTAAAAAACAGATAAACATTGCCAAACGATTCTAATACATACCCGTTTATGTCCATTCTGCTCCATGGCACTACTTTTTAAAGCACTTTTTTACACCTTTTGGGAAAGTCCAGAGGCAGCAGAGTTTTGGTCTCAGATTTCATGAAGTCTAAACAATATTCAGAGAATTAAAAAACGTCATTGTCTTCATTTTAACTCCACAACCTAAACAAAGAATCAGTCATTTACTTGCCATTAGAGCACAGAGGCATAGTGTCAGGAAGTATCTCTGTCGGCAGAAAGCGAAAGGAAAAAAAAGAAAAGGCGAATAAAAATAAATAAAAATAAATCTATATGCTATACGGCGAATTTCTATTATAGAGTGAAAGCGATACTCCCTCCCATCGTATGTTACGGTCATGCCTCGGAGAGGAAGTAGCGCTCCGAAATAAACAGTAATTCGCCTTTTTAACTAAAGCAAATGTCCGACCTTTGTGTGAGAAACATACATATAATGGTTTCCTGACGCCGCCACCTGTGGTGCCCGCAAAGCGGCGCAGAAACACGCCGCCGGCGCTGACATGTCCCCCGCTTGTCGCCCGACGCCGAGAAGTAGCACTGCTTCCGCTCCGGGGAGCCATTTAAATGGCAGGCCGACTGGGAGCGCGACGGAGACCCGGGCAGGAACTCGGCGAACTCCGGCCGGGCGACGGCGAGCGCGGTGTGTGCGGGGACTCCGGCCGTTTGGCCGCGGAGCGGCGCGGTGTGTGCGGGGACTCCGGGCGTCTGGCGGCCGGGCGACGGCGAGCGTAAAGCGGCGCGGTGTGTGCGGGGACTCCGGGCGTCTGGCGGCCGGCCGACGGCGAGCGTAAAGCGGCGCGGCGTGTGCGGGGACTCCGGGCGTTTGTGCATGCACGCCTGCCTTACCGCGTAGCGAACTACAAAGGGCATAAACACGGGTTATTACAAAGCGGCCGTCACCCGGAACCCGGGCTGCCCCTTAGGCGCCGCACTGCACCACGCATATCCCCCCGCTCGCCATTTCCTCATACACATATACCGTATTATTATTTTGGCTCTCCGTAAAAAGGCTCCTTCCCACTAGCGCAGATCCCCCCGCACACAGCGCGGCGCGGCGGACGGCTCGGGGTCCGCCTGAATCAGCACATTCACGCACGGCGCGGACGCCAACTTTCCGCAAGCCGTTTCCAACAAAAAAATAAAATAAAATAAAATAAAAAAAGAGGAAAAATAAATAAACAAAACTGCTGCATTACCCCCGAGCCGTAAGCGCAGCGCCGTCCCCCCGCTAGCGAGCGTACGGTCCCACCGAGAGGCCTTCGCGGGATCCCATCGCTCCGCGGCGCCGCCGGATTACGGCGCTATACACCGCGCTATAGAAACGGCCGCTCGGCTCCCGCCACCGCAAGCTGCGACGCGGACGAGCGACCTTCGCGGCTCCGATCGGGGCAGATCGCGCCGGGCTACGGGCCTCCCGAGCGCCGTTTCTGCCGCAAGCTGACAACCACAACAAAGGGGGGATAAACAGGCTCGTAACAGCATAGCTACTAGCTGGCTATCCAGCAACGTCCCCGGGCTCCAGGCGCGACCCGCTCCATGCACTCACCGAATCCCGTGCGTCTTCCATCGGCCCCTCATGCAAAATATTTCCTATTTTCGCTCCGTGCAATTTTAGGGCCCCAAAAAAGGGGAAATTATTAGAAAACCAAACCAAAAGCCAAAAATGAACTCCAGCTAAATATCAACAAAATTATCATATCGTCGTCTCTGCGCAGGCGCGCGGAACGCCCACCGCTTTGTGATTGGCCGCAGCGGGGACGTCGTAATCTTCGCGACATGATCCCGAGTTTCATTGGCTGTACCACTCTTTGTATTATTAAGAGGCCGTTCATTGGTCTCCTAGGTCGACCTTATTTGAATATCTACATTTCGGTCGACTTGTTTCAGCAGGTTTGGACTGTTTTGTCTACATGCGTTTCCGAAATGTGTAGTAGCTTTATTAAAACTGTGGCAGTTTTTTAATACACGTGGACCAAATAACCCACATATAAAAAGGAGGACATTTTGGAATATAAATGTTGCGGAATCAAATTTATTTTCATACTCTTTGTAAATTATATTTGTGTATAAAAGCTACTACTGAGCAAGTCTCATGTGCTTACTGAGTGACGTATGGCATATGACGTATGACATCGTAAACATTTTATAACTCAGTGAAAAATAGTTGCCTGAAGTCTTCCAGTTCTGATTAGTCGTTTATCAACATCTTCATTGTGTTGGTTCTCTAGTTCTGGGCTTTTTACATTGATGTGAAAAACACAAGTTGTTACAGCCATTCGTAGTCAAGAATGGTTAGAAACTAAACG
Source organism: Petrocephalus schoutedeni (assembly GCA_026780765.1). Classification (NCBI taxonomy): domain Eukaryota; kingdom Metazoa; phylum Chordata; class Actinopteri; order Osteoglossiformes; family Mormyridae; genus Petrocephalus; species Petrocephalus schoutedeni. The sequence goes on from JAODKL010000095.1 coordinate 11,135,032, forward strand.
CAGGTTTATTTGAAACAGTTTGATGTTATTCCATTGCCGTGATAAATTCTGGCCTACTCAATAAATGCAGTCGAGAAACATGTAAACACTTTATTACTTAAAATTCGAGAACAGAAAAGACTAACAGACCTTAACATGCCAGCCGTACATCCGAAACAATTTACATCAGAGGATGTCAGTATATATGTAATATTTCAGAAGTATTCATTTGTAAAGTTTTATTCCACTAACAAAATAAAAGCTGGATATATATAAAACTGAACAAAACTGCAAGGAAAAAGAAAAAGGCAAAACACACCAAGTACATTCAGTTTTTCAAATTCAATAAATGCACAAAAATGTAACAGACTTTAGTGCACAAAATTTAACAAGGGAAAAGTGGTCTTACAAAAACACACAAGTAACTGTAGCCATCCCTGTACTTGCAAAGGGAACCTAGTACTGACAGATTCGACAAACCTGCCACAGATATTTAGATTAGTTTCTGGCATATTATCAGTTCTTAGTGCACAGTGCAAAGGGGAAGAGCGGCGGCGACATCTTTAAAGTGTTCTTTGCATCACCCTGGCTTGGGCTGGCTAAGGCCCTGTCCGTCACAGGACTGCAGGGCAAAGGTTGCATTTCCAGGCAGCAGCAGCAATTTATCAGTAAGGCAGTTGTGCGAAGCAGGATGCACTGGCAAGAGAGAAAGGGCAAGAAACGGTCACATTCTGGGGTACTTATCACCATTCATTACAATATTAGGGTTTTCAGCAAAAGGGGCATCCCACAGTCATGGGATATAAATGCTTACATTTAAACATAGGCTCCTTCAAAAGTACTGGTTCAATATACATTTGTACTCAAGAAACTTGTATTTCATCATTTAAAAAAAAAAAAATCCCATTTAGCGGAATGCATTAATGTTTGATCAAATGTAATGGCAGGATAACAGAAACCCAAAGAATGAATATTTCTGCAGGGCACTGTAGTTCCTGCATTACAGAAAATGAATCACACTTTGTGTCAAGTAGGTGAACAAGGCAGAATTTTGTAACCAAACTATATTCAATAAAGTAACTGGAATATGTGAGATTAATTTTATAAGGAAAATGCAAAACTATAATAGGGACTAGAGAGCAGTGCAAGTAGACACAATACAGAGAAAATACCCACGCCCTTACCAATTTCTTTGGTTTGGGTTCAGACCAAGTCCTCCCCAATGACATCCTCCATACTACCTGAGATTGAGGCAACTTCTAAAAAAAAAAAAAAAAAAAAAAAAAAGAGAAAAGGTTGAGACAAACCAGTTCTCTCGCAAAGTCGAACCTCCACCAGTTTCACCCACAACCATGACTACAACGTACCTATAACCAAATTAAATAACGTGTTAGTGCAAATCAAACACGGCGAAACAGCCCCAAATAAAAAGCTTATGCCAACTGCTGACTTGTGTTTCGCATGCACTACATTTTCATTCTCCAGAAGGCCTCTCCTTTACCTGAATTCAGAGTTGATGCACTAGTGTCAGGGGGGTTATTATATAGAGGGCTACTTCTGTCCTTGTAAGGTTGTGGGGCCCTTGCTCCAGCTCTCGACTTCTTTTCCAGGTTGCCAAGCGTACATGTGCTGGTGTCTCCTTCCATCTTCAAGCATTGTAGCTTATTCAAGCATTGTCTTATTTCCAATCTCAATACATCTGCCTCTTCCCCAACACTGTTCTCAAGACTCTCAGAAAGATCCAGACTAGGACCACTGAGAAAATCTGATACTGGGTACCCACTCTCTGTCTGGGAATGGGAGGTAGTAGACAGGCTTGTGCTTAAAGATGATACAGTGGAATCGTTTGAGGAGGACAGGTAGTACCAGACACTGCGAATTCCACTACTGCTACTGCTACTGCTCTCACTGACACTGCTCTCTGAAGAATTCAAGCTAGGAAATTCAGTGGCAGAAGAAATGGAAAATACATCTTGCCCATCATCAGAAGAACCGCTGGCTCCAGAGAAGAATACATCATCAGATAAAGTCAAGGAATTGAGCGCAAAGGTCAGGACCTCAGCACGAGGGGAAGAAGTGGTAGTGGAGCTTGAGAAAATGTCAGTGGACACCTGCTGTGGAAAGGAACAGTGTTGGTCCTGCTATGCCATCAAATAATTTTTTTGTACTCTGAAGACTGAATAACTCCTGGCTTGGAAGCAAGATGGGAGACATGCCTATCTACAATATGTTCATGCCCACCTGGGATGGCGTGGAATCCAAACTGCTTAAGGTGTTCATTAAGATACGTGAATCCTGGTCTGCATCAGCTCGTACAGTTTCAAGTGGCTTAATAAAATTAAATGAAAACCAACTGCTTGGTTTCTTCATCACATTGTCATAAGGATCCATAAAACCTTAAAAAGACATGCATTGTACACATGGGCAAAAAGGAAATACAATTACAAAAATCTTTCATTTCATGCTTTCTCCACATGCAACATGCCTACTGGAATTAAGTGAATGTCCTTACAGTGAACACCTTTTTTTGCACATCTGGAAAACATACCTGACAAGCTGATGCAGGAAAGGCTGAGCTCTGAGGTGACCCCAGTAACATCATCCTGGAGATGAAGGGATGATTATGACCACTCTTATCTCTGCATAGACACTCTGCATTTAAGGTCAACCCAATCTGCCCCTCACCAGCATCTTCTGCAGAGAACCTGGGTTCTCTCTGTTACCCTTGAGGCCCCCATCACCCAAATCGATGCAGTGCACGGCGTGCCCCAGTCGGATGAGCTCCTCACCCACGTCCAGCAGCTAAAATGAGAGGAAGAAGGGGCAAAACAACAAGATTTCATAAGAAACCTAGGCTCAAGTAACACACAGGTATAAACATGTGAATCTTTTTAAACGGAATCTCTCCACTCTCACAAACATGCCTTCATAGAAGTCATGACCCAGAGCCCTTCATTATGTCGCTGACCTTGCCACTGCTGTTGTCATAGAGCTGAACACTTGGCCAGGAAGAGATGCCGGAATGAGAGTAACTGCACAATTTAGCAAGTAGTGGTTTCCACTGAGCACAGTAAGTCAAGCGGTCAAAATCATCAAGGGCTTCCTCAGTCCACGAACCCCCTGTAAAGTACCAAAACAAGCACAGTGGACAGCATTCCCTTCATGCAGTCATGACTGGTATATGCCGTTAGCTAGCTGACATATTTGCACATAATATCCTTCATTTCCTGCCACCTTATGTCCTGCGTTTCCGTTTGAAGAGCTGCCTATTTGGCATCAAGTTCAAAATCTCCAAGTAGCACAAATTTTGCCACATAGGAACAAAATTACGCTACTAACTTAGACATCATGATGAGTTACATGGAAAATAAGCACATACCTGCTGGACTTACTCCTGCTAAACTACATTCAATGGCTTGGAAGGGAAGGCTCAAAAAGTCACTCCTAAAGAGATAAGATGTAAAAATACAGCCTTATTTAAAACCTCGAGCTGAAAGACGTGCAATGCCCTTGGTCTCTATAAGGGTGTTTGAACCTGGATAAGCTCTAACCTCATGCTTCTAAGGCTTTCTAGGGGAAGCTCGCCATTGTCACCATAGTCAACATAGTAGATGTCCACCAGGCCAGACTCCAGCACCCCTAGTACTCTGGCTCTGTTCCAGGTACCATGGTCCCTGTAAGGGGCTGCCACAATGTCCCCCACCACTACTTTCTCCACTTTCAGCTCCTAGGGCAACAAAAAATGATTACCAAGAGTTTTTATGACTGCAAGTAAGACCAACTTCAGCAGAAAATTAGGTTTCACTCACTGCAGTACCAACGCTGTAGAAGCGGCTCATTTCAGCCGTCAACTTGTCAAGCTGCAACGATCGCACCCCCAAAATCTGGATACAGAAGTGCTGTGGGTTCTCAACTGCCGACACATATACTTCCAAGTGTTCATCTGGCTGGAAGCTCAAATCCGGACTAGGGACTAACAGGAGTATAATATGGAAAGGTTTACCATTTTGAGATTTAAATGTATTAAGATGTACAAAAATGGGCACAAGGCCATAGTGATCCAGAGTTGTTGTGTTCTTAATTTGATCTGATAAAAACTCAACATCACTGCAAACACTTCATATAACTTCAGAAAAACACAAAGGTGAATAAATGCATGCAAAGATAAGTTGAAGGCAAAACATTTTTTTGCAGAGAGGAGACAGTTTAATAATGAATGAGAATTGAGCGGCCCAGAATTAGAGCACTTAAATCACTCGGATACTTGCTTTCAAATTTGAAAATGCTCTGTGGAGACAGTTCTTCAGGGTCTTCTTTTCCACTCTCAGGTATGGATTGCTCCTCTGCTATAGGTTTGGATGCGTCTGAAGGCCCCATGGTTCCATTGGGAAGTACCACATTCTGGTTTAAGGGGTCTTCCTGAGCAAGATGAAGCTCCTCATTCTTCTCCGATTTTGGCCTTGCTTCCTTCTGACCTTGCAGTTCTGAGGAGCACCTCTTCTGGCGCAGGGCGGAGGACTGAGATATCCGCTGTCGCACCTCCTCACTCTCAGTTACCTTTTCCATGACTAGCTCCTGAAAGACACCCAGGCCAGTCTGTAAACTGTCAAAGTCAATAATTGAATTAAAACCCCAAACCAAATAAGGCAAGTTCATCTTCCAACTACTTGTTGAGTACAGAGATAGTCACCATGGCCCAAGAAGCACAAAGCACAAGAATTAGGATGTCCTGGATGGGATGCCAGTCCATTACGGGACAGATATTTGTACATTATGGTCAGTTTAGATTCAACAATTCATCTTATTGCAGGTTTTCTAATTTCCAGAGGACACTCATCCAAATATGGACATCACTCAGACCCAGAAGCAGCCAAACCCTCGAGGACTGACCAAACAGCTAAAAAATATTGGTGTTCATGCACATGCAATATTTTACCTAAAAATAAAACAAAATCAAAAAGTCTCCCTGGAATGTCATATTAATGCAAAACATTTGATTAGTATGGCTCTATTAAAAAAAAAAAAAAAATTAAAAATAACATCCCAATGCAATTTCATATTAGTACTAAAAATGTGATAGCACAGCCTTTGGTTATAACAAGCACAATCAAGCCATCAGTATAGAAATCGATGAGCTTCTCAGACTTCTGTACTGGAAGTCTGGTCGATTTTTCTTGGTCAAAACTGCTCTGATTCGCTCAGATTTGAATGGTGCAATCTCTATATGAGTTTTAAATGGGATTTAGTTCTTGACCCTCTGCTTCAGTCAAGTATTTTGCTTTCAATCACTCAGACTTAGAACCTGAAGTGCGATTAAGGCCATGGTCATACTAGAAGACCAACGATTTTTGACAGACTCAGCTTTCCGACTTTGGGTTGCACGTTCTCCAAAATGTTTTACTATTCTCCTGATTTCATATCTTACATTAAATTGAAGGCACATAAAGCCAGAGACAGCAAAGAACCCTAAAAACACCACTAAACCTGCTCCGAGTTTTTTTTTAAAGCTTTTTTTGTTTGTACATCAAGAGATGGCACACTTTACCAAAAAACATCTAACCGTCTCATCCATCAGACATTCTCCCAGAGATCTTCTGGCAAATTAAGATCTATTTTTGCCAATTTCTGCCAGGATTTCTTATTTCTTAAGTAGGGGGGGGGGGTCTCCCATCATATAACCCAGTTTCATCAAGTTAATCATGGACAATGTCCTCAATCACCAGTTTGAAATTACACCAAAAAGGGCTGTTTTTGGCCACAATAATGGATAAAACAAGAAAAATGCTCACTTTGGCGTGAATCACTTCCCGCCGTATCCCCGTGATGGAAACTCTGCCCTTTTCTGCCAGGCTACTGTCCCGATCTTTGGGACTACTAACACGAGCACCAGAAGTCCGACTTATCAGCTTCAAGGACTCCCCTCCACGCCCTTCAGGACAAATGTGGATTTAATACTGGGAATCAAATGCTTTCATTGCAACGTAGAGGACAACAGTGTCATTTCATTTATTTTTTGGATTACCTATGATTCGTCCTAAGGCAGTCTGGGGAACCTCGAAAACTTCAGTTATAACCTCACAGTCAGAGGCCAATTTGTCCAGAGTGCATTTGGCCATCAGCACCTGGTGAGCTGAGCCCTGGAGCTGAAAAGAGACACTGTCACCCTTATTCTCTGACAGAAGCATCACTTGGGCTCCAGACCGCTGGCTCACCTGTCAGGGAAGAAAAAAACATAAGAAAAAAGAAACCAACATAGAATTAAATGTACTGCATCCCTTTAGCTATAATTAAAGAAGCAGCTCCAGTATACTAAGGCAGCGTCTCCCCAAACCAGTCCTCTGGACACACTGGACAGATTCACATTTTTTTTTTTAATCCCAGTTCAGAGAACAGCTGACCCAAGCAATCAGGAGCTCTAAATACCTAACAGGTGTGCTGGGAACTGGGGTAAAACAAAAATGTGGATCCATACAGTGTGCCCCAAGAAGTGGTTTGGGAAACACTGTCCTAAGGATTTTATTCAACTCAAAACCTAACATAGTCCAAAATAGTTTAAGACCACAGGCCACTCTGGATATTAAAGCGTCAGAGCAGTAAAATTGTGTTAAATAATAATAAAAAAAAAAAAGAAAAGTTATGAACAACTTACCAAGTCTAGGAAGGAGCTCTGATGTCTAGCGATGGAACGGTAAACCTCCAGAGGGACAGTCATTCTGGCCTGCTCTACACTCTCCCTCTGACCTAAAAGGCATGACAGGCACCCACATGCGACAAACACACCCTGTTGCTACAACTTCCCCAAAAAGCTTTGAGTAGAAACTGCTACAAGCTATCCAAGAAAAGGTTTAAGGAGAGTACCACTTACTACTGCGGCTTGTGAAATGACGATAGAGGATATAGCCAACTGTGGCCCCGACAGGGAGGCCTAGGACGAGGGCCACCTTCTTCCCAGAGCTGAGGCCGCGCCAAGTGCCCTCCCCAGACGACTGCATCGCTCAATGTGTGCCAGAAAGACAACAGGACCTGCGCATACAAGTTACCTCATTATTACAGACACTAAGCTTTTCCAGCAGAAACCTCCAGAGAAGATGAAACATACATTTTCTTGGTGACAGATGGCACAGCGTGCCAACTTTGCTTCACTGACTACATGGTGAACGACTCATAGCTTTTACCTGCATTTTAATCCCCTTACACTCTGCATTATAACCTATCTAGTACGGGGCCATGGTGAGCCTGGAGCGTCCTCCCGGAAACACAGAGCACAAGGGGGGGGGAGACATACCACGGATGGCATGACAGACCACTGCAGGGCGCACACACAAAGGAATGCTATAATACGGGGGACGCCTGAGATTTTTGGACAGGGGGAGGAAAATGAGGTCCCCAGAGGACGTCTGCATGAAAAGGCAGCAGGGGACATGCTAGCATCACTGATGCTGTGGGCAACTTAAACAGGACAAGAGGGTAGGCTGTAGGCCAGCACACACATGCTTACACCGGTCCTGTAGACCTTACAGGAAGATCCATCTGAATTTAGGAACAATGGCACCCTCTCAAATCACACCCGTCTCTAGCCAGCAGGTCCCTCAGTGGCTTAGCAGAACAGATGCGTGCGTTCCTGTAGCCTGCATCTTCCTGACGTCACAAAAGGTCTAAGCCGTTATACCACTGAAAGGGGAAAATGTGAATGTTTCCTCTAAAACGGCGACCCGCCCCCCTCCCAAACTCAGCTCAGTAACAACCAGACAATTTACAACAGCGAGCAAATTACAGTCTTTCCGGCGCGTTGGCGACGTGGTTCGCACCGACCGCGGGGAAAGTGCCTGACCGCTGGTGGTATTTAAACGGGATTAAAAGAAAGACGTAAGGGCCGCGGGAATCCCTACGCTACATAAGGATGGATGAATATAGCGATTAATGAACGAATTCGGCTCCAACAACAGAGAGCGGCCGGCGAAGACCTGCGTCTAATGCCGGCTTGATTAATAGTAATAGTACTAAAAAGTAGCTGGGAGGCGCTGCGGACCGCCGCCGCTCCTCAGTTACTGCAGAGCAGAAACGGGACAGAAAACGCCAACCTACGCGGA
>JAODKL010000095.1:11183554-11193973 GCA_026780765.1 Petrocephalus schoutedeni
AATATAATAACCTATTTATATATATGATATTATTATGTGGATATTTAAAAAGGTCATACTTTCTAAGGTGTTTTCTTTAGATCAGAGTAAAGAAATGTGTATTGATGGCTATAATTAATAAAAAATGGTACAACTCATGTATGTGATTCACTGCCAATTACAACAAAATACAAAATAATCCATATAATCACATAAAATAATGCCAAGCTTGAAAGTGATTAAAAAATGGGACCTTTGTCCAACAAATGATTTAACTATAACAAATAGACTGCTGTTCCTGGCTCCTTTTTATTTTATTTTCTGTTTATTTTGTACTGATATATGTTTCTATTACTAATAGAAAGAGGTCGTTCACAGAAAACCAGATTCAACTGTAGTGATGCAGAAAGAGTCCAACACATCAGGGTCAAACATACTGAAGGTTACCGGAGTAAGGCAGCCATGGCCTTGTTTAATAGTCCTTACCGATTCTCTGGAAATAGTCTCGCTTCTCTTTAAAGGATTCTAGCTCTTCTGTCCTCAAAGTGTCCTCTGGCTGTAAAAATATATGCATTCAAAGGCCTTAAAGAAAGTGACACATGAGCCGAGACTCTAGCAGCTTAACTTATCTTAGCATATGAAGGCCTAATTCACACCTGGGCAGACCTCCCCAGAATATGAAGGCCTAATTCACACCTGGGCAGACCTCCCCAGAATATGAAGGCCTAATTCACACCTGGGCAGACCTCCCCAGAATAAGAAGGCCTAATTCACACCAGGGCAGACCTCCCCAGAATATGAAGGCCTAATTCACACCTGGGCAGACCTCCCCAGCATATGAAGGCCTAATTCACACCTGGGCAGACCTCCCCAGAAATGTAACTGCAAGTAGTCGGCTATGATGTAGGGTACGCAGTTACCAACCATGTACATTCTACGGAGAAGTATAAATCAACGGTGCGGGTTTGTAAGGCGTGTACCTCTGGGCTACTGGGCTTAGTCTGAGACTCTGAGGGCTCCCAGTGGCGAGCAGCCTTGGGAGATGGTTTAGGTGCAGGTGCAGGTGCCGCTTTCGGGACTGACTGCCGCGGTGACGGCGGCCGCTCTAAACGCTGCTGCCGTTCCCTTTGTAGCTGCTCCTCCTTCTGCTGCTGCTGTGAAAGACTCATGGCCTGTAGAGTCATCTGTTGAGCCTATAATAAAAATTCTAGGCATGTTAGGCAAAATTCTAGGATATTCTAGAAATATCCACATTCAGTGTATGTACTATTTCTCTCTCTCTATGCAAAAAAAAAACTGAAAACACTGTATTGTATTTCCTAGTACTTTCCATGAGTAATGCCTGCTGGTTGATGAAGGCCTGTTGCTGTGCTGCCATCTGCTGGGGATCCAGTAGTGGTGCAGGTGCAGGCTGGGGCATGGCAGGTTGCATCATCATAGCTTTTCAGAGGAGACAATGGGAAACATTGAAGTGAGGTGAGAAAGATAGCAGCAAAAATCACAATAAGGGACACAAAATAAAAGATATGATAAAAATGAATATATTCAGTGAAAGACAGTACTTATATCATTTTAGCAAAATACGGACCAAATGAACATCTCAGGACCAGTGTGGTCCAATTCCTTACCGGGCATGTTTGGAATCATTGGGGCTGCAGGTGACATTATGGGCACAGCTGGATAGCCGGGCATCGGAGGCATTCCTGTGGTTAGACAGGAGAATGTCAACATGTTTAAGGGCAAAACCCACTACACCAGAGAGTTAGATCAGCAGCTGATTGGAAGAATATATACAATTTGGCATTTATAAGATTTGCATCAGATACTCTGACAAATATTTAAATATTAAAACACAGTAATTGTCTTTAAATAAGGAAATGTATGTAAGCAGACACAAGCTTGTGATAATGATTAATATTCCAGTGTCTGTCAGCTAGTGATGATTGAAAAGTATCACATTTTTCTGTTCTGGTCGTATTCACATGACTCTGTATAATGTGAAGTGTATAATATATGTAGAATGAACATCAGTCAGCAAGTTCTCTCTTACCCATGGAATAACCTCCCATCTGCACTGGCATTGAAACACCTGCAAAAACGGGGGGGGGGGGGGGGGCTTTTTTTCATCTTTATATAACTAGAAACACCTAGGACACCAAAGAAGGTATCAGTGAGATGACCTGCATACCTGTGGTAGGATACACTCCAGGATGCATGGGCCCTATACCGCCTCCTCCCCTCAAACGTCGGTTCAGCACGGCCATCCTCTCCGAGTCCTTAAAGCACAGACACCACTATGTTTAAAGCATAAACTCCGCCTCTAAAAGGGAGATTGAACAGATGGGGGCACCACAGATACCTGCATGCAGAACATCACAGAACGCTCACTGTTTACTGGTAAGAGGCGTACGAGAGAGTCCCAGCATTTACACAGAGCTATTTTATAGTACGTGTTTTACTGACAGGCACAGCTTGGTCCCACACAGGGTCAAAAAGGTCATCCACAAAAGTGTCAAACTGCCGACCTCTGGGACCTGAAGAAAAGAGGCATAAACAAGGCTGCTGGTACTTTCTATCTTTCCATTTTGTCAATATTTTAGAAGCATGAAATAATAACAGGGCTTAGAATATAATTTAATGAAGAAGATATTAATATATGGTTGCATAGCTCATGGCTGTATGATTTTTGTCTTTGATATGTGCCCAGTACTCCACACCTGCGATTTCGCGCCCCTCACTTTCCACAGAGGGGTGATCATTACTGCTCCAGGAAGCCTCAGAGAAGGGCAGTCGCGGGGCCTGCATGGATGGAGCAGGTGGAATCATCATCTCATCATCATGTAGGTTCAGGTTCTTCATCCTAAAATGAGGCGAAGAAACTGCATCATTCCAGCCAGTTGTTTGTGGAGCTCCCTGATATGCGTCTTCTATCTGAAGATACCTCAGATTTGATTAGGCCAGTTTGTAGTTAATTATTCACATTGCAGCTGCACATTTATAGCAATGTCTTATCATTAAAAATAGCAAATATCAATATAACAGGTAATGACTTACATTACGTGCACCTTCATAATGCCTTTATAATGCTTTCATAGAAAATTAACAAGCAGAAAGTTAGTAATACCTTAACTTGTCTTAAAGCATTACATTAATAACACTTTCAGTGAAAAAGATATGACAATTTTAATACACATTAATAAGAATAATTATAATTGTATACATAAGCAATATGTAAGTTCTAAAAGTATTTTAAATCTATGTCATGCATGTATGTATGGTATGCCATGACCATTATGTACCTTCATAATGCATTCATAAACTGCATGTTCATTTTGATTAAAGCTTCATAAAGCATTTATAATATCTTTAATGAGCAGTATTGCTCATGTTCAGTTGCATTTCCTTCAAAACAAATGCAGTGAGCAATCACATTGATGGCATGTAGCCTGTATGTTACATGTTGCTTATTAGTGTTCTATGAATGCATTATAAATGCCTTATGAAGGTGCACTTGTAAATCTTTTCCAAATAATACACTGATATGAAAACAGCCCTTCAGAATGCACATGGCCCAGCAGCGGATTTTCCCGTCGTGGTGTTTTGTATCCCTGGAAGCTCAGCACTCACATGTTCCCCTGGGAGCTGAAGAGGTATTCATTGGCTGGTAGCGGTGGTGGTGGCAGTAGGTCAGCCTGTGGGACGTCAGCCTCTACCTCAGCCAGAAGGTCCATGACAAAGTCACTGCCAGACAGGTCTGTCCAACCCTCCCCAGCCCGGAGCGACACAGACCAGCCCCGAGGAGCTTCCACTAAACCCCTGTGAAACAGCACATACTCCAACACACGCATGCACCATATGCAGTCCTGCAGGTACAGAGGTAGCCATGTATTTACCTTCAGTCATTTGTTTATTTATTTTTGCAATGTTCTCTTGTCCAAACTTCTTACCCTATATAAAGATGCATTACACCAGATAATATTTAAAAGTATATAATATATAATAATATGTAAGTCCTGGGGAATGTATAGATTGCATCCATTTGTAGATTTAGCCCAGTGTATAGAGTAACATATTATATACTCTGAGTGCGGGCCATGGTGACTCAGGGTGTCTCTGAAATTGCATACTTATACACAGTATGTACTGAATTTTGTTAGAAGCCTACTACTTGTCCGTTAATGTAGCACATACTCTATGTGCGCATAGGAACAGTATGAATGTGCTGGGAATTTCTGCTGGTGCCATCTCACACATTACCTGCCCCGGAGATGTACCAATGATATATCTTGACCGCAGTGAAAATTAAAAACTGTGAAAGACTAGGTTTTATGCTTAAAGTTGTACCATCTTGACAAAAAATTCTCAGAATGTCCAGTGGCGTGGGTACTGTTCCCCTACTGTCTCATCCATACTAATGATTTGGACACTGCTTATATCACATACTATATTGCACCTACTACATAGCAAATAAGTATTGCCATTTCAGATGCGCCCTCAATGCTGCCTCACACCTCCAGGCTTGGGAGTTTTACTCCCTCCGCCACTCTTTGTGTGTGATATTTACATTTTCTCCCTGTCTTGTACGAGGTTCCTTCAGGTTTCTTTGGGTTTTGTCCCGCAGTCCATAGACATACAGGTAGGCTTTGGTGCCTCTCAATTGTATATATGTGCCCTGCAATAGACTGGCACCACCTCAAGGGCGTACCCCAGCCTTGTACCTTGTGCAGTCTGGGATAGTTTCCAGACCTCCATTGGTTAGAAGATGCACAGATGGATAAATACTTTACATGACTCTAATGTCATAATTTTTGTTGGCACTCCAAAAACCATCCATTATTCCCTAATTTACAGTTGCAATTTCATTGCTATGTTTTGTATAGCAAGCTTTGCAATTTCCTGATATACTTTGAATATGAAGCTGATTATAAGCTAACCATACCTGAATCTGAGCAGCCATGAGGCAAGCTGTTCTCCCGTAGTCCAGGACTCCACCTCTGCTGTTAGCTTTTCCTCTGTCAGAAAAAACAGCTGGATTATAATTCTTGAATAAAAAATTCATGAAAAGGCCAAGGATCACATTTATCTTTACACAAAAATAACTACACATATTTTCCAGGCAGATAACTATAGTTATCTAGGTATTGCTATATGTGATGCTACATACCACTGAAGGTGTTGACATCCAGAACCATTTTTCCTGTCCTCTGATTGGCTGTCCACTCCAGCTGTGTAGCAGGATAGACTCTGCAGGCTGGGGCTGGTTGCTGCCGGGCGGTAAGTAGCTTATGTTGGCATAGCGACCGGTATTTTCCTGGACCCTGGTCTGACACGTACCTGAACGGAATAAGCGGCACCAAGGCCCGTATCTAAGAGCATTGCGACATTTTCATCAAGGAAAATATGTCAGAAATAGTCAGAGCAAAGCATACTTCAGCAGGGGCTTATCCAAGGTTGGCGAGGGGCTAAATGTACTCAGGCAGCAAGCCATCAGCAGCCAGGCCCTCAGGGCTGTCTCCCCGCCCTCTAGGCCCCAAGTGTGAAAAACCAGCTGGGCCAGGATCTCATCCCTCAGTGAGGGCTTCGCCTGCCCCTTCTCGATTATGTAGTTCCCCAGTATCTGCTCTTGCCATCCCATAAGTTCAGAGTCCCCGGAAAAGCGCAGAATCTGAGAATAAAAGAAAAGCAAAAAAAAAGCGAGCAGTTTTACTTTCATCATATCAGGCTGGGACAAAAGCAACCTGAGCCACAAACTAATCAATCAATCAATCAATCAATCTATCTATCTATCTATCAATCTATCTATTTATCTATCAGTCTATCTATCAATCTATCTATCTATCTGCAATACATGTATATGTACATTGTATATATATCTTCATATTGTATTATTTTGTATTTTTTATTGTTTCTGTTTTTCATGGAGTTCCATATTGAATCTTATTGTACTGTGTGCAGTGACAATAAAGGAATTCAATTCAGTTCAATTCAATTCAATACAATTGTCACGGTGTGATCTTATCTGCATTGCTCACCAATTTATTAATCTCTAGGGCTGCGTGGGCATCCTCATGGTCCAGGGAAGTCAAAGGCCACTGAAGAGGGTAGCCTTGGGCCTGGCACCATCCATCCTGAGCCAGGTGCAAAGGAGGAAAGTCACAGAGTTTGTGTTATGTTTTATTTTCAAAAATGTCATTTTTTCTGTATTCCTACACAGAACACAGATGTGAATCTAACATGACCAGCTTGAGCAGTTTTACCTTCAGCTCAGTGTTGGCATATCGGGAGAAGGGAAAGTTGTTAATATCTTGGGGCAGTGCGAGGCTGTGCTCCGCTTTGACCTGCGGAGGGGCCACCTCCGTGACCCCAGAACCAGGATGGCGCCCTGCAAGTTGAGAGAGCCTCTATATGGAAAACACCAGCAAGACCGCCAGGTGGAAGCCCAGGAAATAAGGCCACAATCCTGGCGGGGTGAGGCAACAGTGCTACCCACTGACCCCCAGGCTGCCTGCCTACACAAGCAGAACTGACTGACTAAAGTCCACCACAATAAATGTCTTGACGGTGGGTGTAGCCAACACCATACTGTGCCACAGTATCACACGTGAACTCACCAGTCGCTCCACGCAGTCTGGCAGAGAGCTCCACCGGGATCTCTAACATTCCCACATCCTTAAACCAATAACAAACCCATTAAGATGGGGCTGGGAGCAGAAAACTGGGACGTTTCGGCGGTAGGGGACTGGGTGCATGCTCACTCACCATTCCAGCAGGATCAGACTGGGTTTTGCCCGTTACTGTCTCAGCACTCAGTCTCTTCTTCTCTCTGCGCTCCTGGTAAAACATATACACCTTGTCACATGCCCCGACTAGCAGAAACCCACCTTGTTTTGGAGGGAAAAGGCCACGCTATTATTTCACTAAGGCATCTGGTATTTGTGCTGCACCATTAAGGTCAATACAGGGAGATGGTAAAAGTATGAAAGGGTTTGTATTGAAACAGGTGGACAATAAAAAGGAATACAAACAATATAAGAGAGTCTGTGGGAGGCGATCAGAATCAGAAATTAATAATAGATGAATTTCAGGCTTTAGAGATGAGAAATTCTTTTTTTGTTTGTCTTGCAGAAACAAGAAGTCTTTGATAACCTTTAAGTCTGTAAGCATAGTTTCAAGTACAGCTGCCTGGAACCTTTCCCTTACAAGGATTGCAACTGCAAAGAAAATGGCAACATGTGGAATTTATAAGAAAAACAAAGCAATGACATCCATTACTCTTTAACTAGTATTATCTCACCTGTGCATGAGCCATACCAGTGCTGGGTATAGACTGCTATTGTTCTGATGTCTACATTGTGACTCAATTGTTTTCCATTTTTTTGGGACTAATGTCAGTGTTTCTCTTACCCCATTATTGCCTTCATTCCATCCAAGGATGAAAAGCAAACGACCAAATCCAAAGGATCTTTCTGTAGTTCTATTCTAGGTACCACTTTCTTTTATATGGCTGGGACAATAAAATGTCCCTTCGCTCCACCTCAGACAGCACAGACCCAATCAGAGGGCAGAAATCGAGCTGACATCATGTTTTACTGCGGACCGGGTCTCATTCGTGTGACTCATGCAAGCACAGCTAGCGTGCATGAGGAAGATTATGGCCCTTTTCAATGTACTCGGATTTCCCATAATCAGTACTATGCTGTGACAGTGGTCACAGAGGCAGTGGCTATTTTCTGTACAGGTCTCTTAAGTAACAGCATAGCACTGGCAAGGTATAACAGGCTGTATGCAACAGTATGCAAAAACACCACATTTGGCCTGACAGCAATATTTTAATAAGTTTCATAGTTTTATTCATATATATATAGTAAAGTAGGTACAACACCCGTCCACTTGTCTAAAACTAATTTGCTAATTACACATCATATACTGTTAATGAAATCTATCAAATTATAATGTATAGATATTAATAAAGCTAACTAGCTGACCAGCAGAAACAGCTCAAAATCTAGATCCCTGTCCTTCTTAAAGTATCTCTCAGGATTATTTCAGAAATAATCTGGTAAAATAGTAGTATTTTCCCATTGTTGCAATAAAAATACAGGTATTCAACATTTTATGAAAATAACACATTAATTAGTGCAACAAATTAGTGAGCAGTAAGTAATTCCCTTTTGTATTACGGTCACATGCATTACAGCACTTACACTTCATTTTTGCACATAAGTGCTCATCCTGCCCTTTTGAATGCCATTAAATAGGCCAGAGTCAAAACCTTACCAACAAATGACAGGCAAAGAAAGACATAATGCACAGCAAACTTGGGCGACGTAAAAGGAAATGTTTTTCAAGTGAACTCTTTGACCAAGACAAAAACCTGAACTGATATTTACTTCAGAATAAAACATGGACCCAAGCCTGGAATGCTTGTGCAATTCAAATCCACACCTGGTTGCACCCCCTTTGTCCTCAAACCCCTGATTTCTCACCTTCTCCCATATGCATACATTTCATATTAGGGGAAAAAGAAGACCTACCTGTCAAAACACAATACAGAAATCCAGCTGTCCTGGTAAACTGAGTATTCTGGGTAGGTAAGGGGAGAGGTGTAACACGTATGACAAGAGGTTGAAGTCCAGGACGGAAGGAGATGGGTGCGGAAGATGTTTGGTCAAAATGAAACTCTCAGCTGAAATATTTACCAGGGCACATGCTCAATAAATAACCGGCATTACATCCACAACTGGCTAAAAAACAATGAAAGGACATTATATTCCTCACTGGCTTTTTTGATGCAGACATTCTTAGAGTTAGAATCTGAGGATAGTTACTGCTACGTGTGTGAGAACACACTAAAAACAGCGCTATTTTCCTGAGAATATGAAATTGTAATGTGCGATGACAGGTTTCGGTTTTGAGGTCCTGTCCTAGGAGGGCTAGATAAGTCTGAGAACTGTTTAGAATGCAAGCATTTGAGGCTTTTCTTACCGCCATCCATTTCATAGCGGTGTACAATTACAACTGGAAACTTGCTAAACTGGTTCATTAAAGATAATTCAGAATTTTACCCCCTTTTAGAACTTACTAAAATGATCAGTGTCCAAGCATAAGACAATAACAATCTTCAGTTCCATTCCATAAAGAGGCATAAAGGTTCCACAATGTCAGATTCTGCATGTTTTGTTTATTTAAATGTGAGTTAATAATTAAAATTTTAGCTTCGGGGATTGTGTAATTATGAGTCATCCGAATAACTTTGTTATCTTTGCAAATGTCAGCCTTTATCAATCATAATTAAATATCTTGATTAAAATATCAATTGATATATATGATGATTTCAAAGTTTTCATACTTTACTTTGCTTATTAACAGCTTCTAGTGGAAGAAGGTTATTTTGTGGGGATCCAAATCATTTGACTCTGTAATTCAATTGCTTGAGCAAACGAGTGTTTCTTTTAAGTAAATCTTTTTTTTCATACTCTAATCACACTCTTCAGTTCCCTAAAAAAAGTGTTACAGCAAAGCAGTATTAAAAGAAAGGCTTAGATTCTCAGGAGAAGGATACGTACTCTGAAAGCTAAACAGTGACAAGACACACCCATGCAAATACACTGACACATAATAGGAGAAGATGTAACAAAGAAAGAATTTACAATACTATATTAATGTATAGATAAGATATATGATAGGAGCTAAGTAAACACTACGTAGTTCTTATATGACATGTAGTTTAGATAAGCTACATATGACAATGAAGGGATCTGATCAGTGTGATAAGTGCGAGGATTCCTATAGCGTATGTAGGCATGTAGCTTATGTCTGAACACGTTTCTTCAGGCAACCCCCAGTGCAGTGTTGCCCCAGTGTTCTTACTCGCCACCGCTGCCTCTTTAAGGTGTTTCTGGTGATCATCATGGCTGCCCAAAACTGGGTGAAGGACTGCTTCATTTTCTTGTAGTGCTTCCTGCCTCACACAGAAGGTGATGGTGTTTGTTAGGAGACACACTCCTAAAGAAAAACGGAGCAAAAACAGAGCATGCTTTTCTCTCCCCATCTGTGCACTCCTTTAGTTATTATATCTCAATGAAACTATTGACTTGCACAGGAACCATGGGGGACAAGGGTTGGGGGGAGCAGACCCCAAAAGACAGACCTTTGCTTTTAACGAATTAAGTCGAGCCCCCTGTATCAAATTCTCTCCTACGCCATTGCACTTGCCTCGCCCATGTGACTTAGATTAGCCTATATGCTTAAGGACCAACAGGAAGCCGTCAGGTGCACTTCCTTAAGTTTGTCCTTTATTATATCATGTTTCCAGCTTATTCTCTCCACTCATTTGTCCTTCTTTACATGATGGAAGGCTTTGCTGCCCCACCTGGCCTGGTGACCCCGGATATGTGACTGGAGGACGATGGCCTTCTGCCGGAAGTAGCGGTAATTACG
>JAODKL010000095.1:11194073-11207286 GCA_026780765.1 Petrocephalus schoutedeni
TGGAAGGCCTTTCCAGAAGAGTAGAGGCTATTATACAGTAGCAACAATGGGGCAACCAACTTCATATTAATACCCGTGGTTTCAGAATGAGATGTTTGAAAGCTCATGGGAGCTTTACTTACACAAAAATATTCTGAGGGCAGATGGAACAATGAGATATCCAATCAGTCTGTAGATGAGGACATCTGATTGGTTGGTTTGACATCTAACACAAGATCTGATTGGTTATCTCTCTGAACCAATAATTTTTACATTCTGAGCTCAGAACATTTTTGTGTAAATAAAACTCCCATGAGCTGTTGGACAAGCTGGAGACCACATATTTTCTGCCAAACACGAAAGAAATTATTAACAGTATTAAGGACAGGAAAGTGGCAGTAGAGACAAAGATATCCAGCTGGAACTCACCTTGGTGAGACCCAGCTGATACTGCTCCACCTCTGTATCTGGAATGGAGGCTATCAGTGCTACAACGTGCTCTCTCTCAGGTAGGTCTACTGTGGGCTGTGGTATGAGGACCCCATACCTTATGGGGGAAAAAAGGCAAAGACAGACAGGCAGAAGTAAGACTGCACATACATGAATATGGTAAAAGGAAAGATATTTTGTTTCATTAGATTTAGCTGCCCGCAGAACACAGGTTCCCAGTCCGTTTAGATACCCTGTTAAATGTTATTTCAGTACCTGTCAATGAAGTAGGAGAAAAGAATGCGAATGGGATAGCCCTCTTTCCTGATGTGAATAGCCTCCAGTATCCCAGCATGCCGTAGTTGCTGTGTCACATAGTCTACATCAAATATGCCCGGTAACTGCATTGCATGAAATAAGGATTTTTAACAAACTTTCCGTAACATACAATTGCTAAACACACGCACACAGATATATATATATATATATATATATATAGCTTTTTTATAGTAGCTTTTAATTACATTTAATTGTTTCTATATCAACCTAAAAAGACCAACTATATAAAGAACTAATTTATTAGTTCTCGTCTTACCTTCATGTAATTGGGCTTGAAGCAGCGTACAAATGTAGTTTTACACCTGCGTGCAGAAAAAAATGTGGGAAAAACACATACAAGTATATAATTGGCACCTTGATCAGGGTGTCCCCCTGTCTCACGCCCTGCACTTCCTGGGATAGGCTCCAGGCTCACGCAACCCTGTACTGGATGGGGGCTTAGAGAATATGGATGGATGCAGAAGTAATACATCTGCATGCATACATTCGGATTGCTTAGAAAGTGAAAGCCATTGCCAGGGCAATGGCAGCGTGAGCCAGACCTTCCCAGTCGCTTGGTGAGCTCCGAAAGCGACTGCTGGAAGTGAGCGGCCACAGTGGGGAGCAGCTGCCGGTGGGCTCGGCCTCGCAGGCCCAGCTCCTTCTGCTGCAGGTAGCCCTCCTGCACTTTGCGAAACAGACTGGACACCATCTGGAGGAGGAAAAAAAACACACACACACGCATTATAGAGCTCATGTTAAGTTTTACTGTGGTGCCATAACTGATATGCAAGGCTCTACCTTGGCAATTATGCCTTTGCTAAGGAACATCCATCCACCCACCCATTCTGTAACTGTTTGCCCTATTCGGGGTTGGGGGTGGGGGTGGTTGGAGCCCATCCTGGAGGATGTGGTTGCAAAGCAGGGAACAAACCAGGATCTGGCTCCAGTCCATCAAGGGGTAGACCTACACAGGCACACCTACAGTATGGGCAGTTTGGCATCTCCAATTAGCCTCAGCGTGTTTCTGGACTGTGCGGGTACCCATAGAAGCAGTGAATAGTAAAATTGTAATAGTGACGTATATGGACTGCCATATCTTATACATTTACACATAAATATATATTTGGTATATTTAGTTATTATTCATATTTTGATGCTAGCAAACCTTCAGTCGACTCCGTGCGAAGAGCTCAAGAACCTCAGGACGAAAGTGGTCTTGGTTCTTGTTCAGGAAATTATGTACCTTGAAAAGCAGGCAGGCAATTCATTTGAATGTTTTGATACACCTAAGACCCACAGAATGTGCTCAGATGCAGGCAAATGGCTGGCCTACCTGGTAGGTAACAGCCCCTGCATAGTGGTATATAGTAAAGGTGGGCAGAGGAATCTTCGGTTTGGTGTAATATGGGTTGCCGCCGTGGTGATAATGGCATTTCTGCAGGAAGGTATGGTCTGTAGCCTGAGGGAGGATTATAAGGAAACAAGTCAATAAGCTGGACACTGGAAGACCAACAGAAACAATGAGGATGCTTTGTTAGCAGATGGTACCCTGTGCTGACAAACCAATGAGAAGAAACAGAGGTACTCATATGGAAAAGCATGCATATCTGTGCCTGGGGGAGGCAGGTTTGGTCGTCCAGGATGCGAAGGATGCCATAGGGCCGGGCTGAGATGAGTTCCAGGCAGGAGTCATTGTTCTGGAGGGTGACGGGGTACCATTTGATCCGCTCTGCATTATACTCTTCCTGTAAAAGAGTGTAGGGGAGCGAACATTAGCACGCTAGTCTGATCGGGGGGAACATCGGAAAAGCATTAGCAAAGGGTATAAATGAGGTCAGTGCGCAGACTCCTAGAAGACCCACCTGCTCCTGCGATACCACTGCCTTATGGATGAAGTGTTGCAACTGTTCATTGGCAAAATTAATGCATAGCTGCTCAAAGCTGTTCACCCCCAGGTCCTGAAAGACATTGACTTAAATCCAATACGTTGTTTTAAATGTACATCTGCTTAATAACACATAGACACATTCGACAGGACAAATACTTATATTACTTTTACTTGTTCACATAAAGTCTTTCATAATAGCTTTTATTAAGGTAATTATATAAAAACCTTATCCATCAGACTGATGAGTATTTTCAAAGCAGTTCAATTAACCAATAACACTTTAAGCGAACAAAATCTCAAATTATCTTCAATCCTTATTATCCTGTTATTTTCATGTGCAAAGAAAGAGTACCTCAAACCCGTATATGTCCAAGATTCCTATAGTGCTGTCCATCTCTGTAGGAATCAGCCACTCGTTGATACAATCCAGCAGCCAGTTAAACAGCACTGAGTATAGAGCCTTGGCTATCGCGTCTCTGGAAGAGATAATATATAAGGAATATGCAGTTCCAGCCGCTTTACTTCTGAAAATAGTGCATTGGCCTTATAATTACAACGCCACACTATATTTAGTACCTCGATGACAGCAGTAACATCATAACTATACCTGCACTCTATGGCACCTTCCACTGATAGGGGGCAGTAGATTCTATCGTAGGTTGTTTCCTGATGAGCAACAGACAGCAAGCGATGTACATCACAAGCAAAATGCTACAGGCGAACAGATTTCACTCACATCCTGCACAGACCTGCACATCACATTCTGATATCCGAACGTGACGTGCAGAAAATGTGCTCTGCGGCCGCTTACCGTGACGCGGTGTGTAATGACGGTCTGGAGGGCCTCTGCAGACACCTGCAGCAGGCTGCCCACACGCCTCGCCTCGGCCTCACTGAAGATGCGTGCCACCTCCAGTGACTCGCGCTGTGTGCAACACGCACCCACATAAGTGTGATATACAGCCGTCGAAACCGACAAGTACCCACGTGTCCAACCCTAGTACAACTGATGCTGTCACTCAATTAAAAGTATAGCATTGTCTTCATGATGTAAATATCATGGGCTCAAACCCCAGACAGCACACATAAATTGTAACTGAGCCTGTGAGCCTATTGTAAGTTTGCTTTGGATAAGAGTCAGATAAAATCCCCAGGATCTACCTCCAGTTTCTCTTTTGCACATGCACAAGTCTTTGTTTACAGTGGTATTATCTTCTGTTATTTGTCATGTATTATTTATTACTAGCTTCTGGACTTCTTGTATTTATTTGCTGTTATAGCTTAGAGGAAGTTCATGCTGCAATTTCATTGGACTACAGACATAACAGTAAGAAAATCCTTGAACTTTGACCTTGATGTTGCTATGGAAGGAATCCCCGAGTGCACAGATGAATCAGGAATGCAGGAAAGCTCACCTCATAGGAGCTGAAGCAGATGTTGCCCAGCTGCAGGATAGAGGAGAGAATGGCCCACACGGTGGACAGCTGATCTGCATGCAGATTGATGGTCTCCAAGCAGCGGACTAATGTCAGAAAGTCTTCCCTGTCCCACTTGCCCTCCAGCTCACAAGTGCCACCCTGTGCATGCACAGGCATTACAGCAGGGAAATGGAAAAGCCACATTCCAACATCAATTTCAAAAAAGCATTCCTGCAATAGGAAACAGTCAGAAAAGGCATATTTGTCACATTCAGAGCTACTTTCTTCCAGGACTTTCTGAAAAATGATCAGTATTACTTTAAAACTGAAAAACAGAAAACTTAAAATACACATTTTGGAGGGTATCTATTTTATGCCCTTAATTTGCTAAACTTACAATTATTTTTTAAAATAGAGTTTGATAAAATCAGACAGATTGGAGAAATACAGTAATGTTTTTGTTGTTGTTGGTGGGGGATTAGCTCAAATGTTAGAATGCTCACTTCGATGCCTGCTTCCTCCAAAAATTTCATTCAAAAATTCAGAATTTCATTTAGGATAAATAAACGGTCCATCTCATTGTTTAAAGTGAACATACGATTAGGAAAGCAAATGTTAAATAGGCTTAAAACATACCTATTGTATAGTAATAATTTTTAAGTGTTGCAATTCAAGTACTGTATGGAGCGGAAGTCTACCAGACGATAGGATGGAGGCACGGGAGAGTGAAGTCAAGTGAAGTGGGGCTTTATGGTCATACCATTTATACAGAGGTGTACAGTTTCATGGGGATAACATTACCCGAGGTCCAGAGTGCAACACACAGACAAAAAGAGGTTATATGCAAATGGACTTTAAATCACAAGACACTGCACAACAAGGGGTTTAACATAAAACTACAGAAGACTGATCGGATCAGCAGCTTAGAAAAACCTTTAAATGCAAAAAGATCAAATTAAAAAGCACCAAACGGATTTCATAGGGCCCTACCCATAGTGCAAGTAAAGATGTAGGGGGTCGGGCTAAACAAAAGGACTTATTACTTCTAGCTAGCACACAATATCCTACATTTCTACTATAACATTTATTTTATTCTTTTGTTAATAACATGAAAGGAATAATAAGAATTCTCTTCATGGATTGCCTCACAGCCTGAAAGGGGCTGTGTGTTAATTTTTAATGGCCTGTAATTGCTAATGTCCAGATACAGCAGTAGACTGCAGAAAGCAGGGGTCTCACCTGATTGAGGTAGAAGTACGTCTCTGCTCCCTGTAAGTATAGCTCTTGTTTGTCCCAGTCATTTAGCCCAGCCAGCATCTCATAGAACACATGGTAGCTTCTCTCCCCTTGGGCCTGAGGGACATCACAACTGAACATCGCAGGCGTGCATTGCAACAGCTAATCAGCTAAAGGCAAAATCATGCTTGGCTGCACAGACTATTACATTCTATAAGGATTCTGGAATAGAAGGGTCTCACCTGAAACACAACTCGAGATTTCTCAAGGAGGTAGTGTGAAAGGGAGGTCCCCACCACAACACCACTGACGGTGAACAGAAAACAGAGACGGGTGGTGTCCCAGGGTTCAGTTGCACAAACTCAGGTAACAGAGGCTTATGGCATCACAGAGACATTATCCTGTTTTGTCTGGAGCATTTGTTATGGAGTCAATGGTTTGTACATTATTTCGTAGTCTCTGTACCATATCCATATTTCATATTATGGTTAGGACTGGTTCATTGCAGTAACTGTAATATGAATAATGAGTAGAAATGAATACTCACTGCCGAATGTGGATGTGCAGGTACTTGCCAAAGCGACTGGAATTGCTGTTAAGGATGGTCTTGGCATTGCCAAAACTCTCCAAAATAGGCAAGACATCCAGGGGCTGACAGGTGCATGGGTGCGAAATTGAGACAAAACTGAATTTAGATAATGTGAGCATCTAAATTTCCTGTATTCGGCTTGTACAGAAATTAACCCTCAAACTGACAAAAAAGACAGGGACACACATGGTCTACTGACCTGCCTCACACTGTCAACCTTCCCTTGGTACACGCAGCTCAGGTACTGTACCATACGCTTGGTTGCTTCTGTCTTCCCAGACCCGCTCTGCCCACTGTGGAGGGGAAAGAATAGATCTGCTCTCCCGTTTCATCACACGGAATATGAAATAAGGTATTTGCATTCCTACACGTGTTGCAGGTCTATACGTGCTGCGGTTCTACGTTACACAGAGGGGAAATAAAACATGATTCACAGATGAAGAGGTAATGAAAGCATAAGGAGAGGTGTGAACTGACCTAATGACGATGCACTGCTCTTGGGTTGAACTCTGCGATTGGCAGAAGGCTTCCTCTGCTATGCCATAAACATGACTGCAGGAAGATTACACACACTCTCTGTAAGGAACAGCTCCCAATTTTAGACAGACTATATTTCCATAACAAACATATGGTGTCAGTGATGTTTAACAGTTAAATCAGAACTGTTAGCTTGCATCACTTTAATATAATAAATGTGTTTTTATTATTGGCTAAACCATACTATATCCACAAATTTCTGTAACTGCTTGTCCAATTCAGGGTTGCAGGGGGTCCGGAGCCTATCCCGGAAGCAATGGGCACAAGGCAGGGAACAAACCAGGATAGAGCACCAACCTATCACAGGGCACACTCACACACACCATTCACACACACATGCACACCTACGGGCAATTCGGTAACTCCAGTTAACCTCAACATGTCTTTGGACTGTGGGGGGAAACCAGAGAACCTGGAGGAATCCCCACAACGACACGGGGAGAACATGCAAGCTCCACGTATGGAGCCATGGCAGAGACTCAAACCCTGGTCCCAGTGGTGAAAGGCAATAACACTGACCACTTCTGCCACAATGCCACCCCGTCATATTCTATGAAATGCCTATTTATTGATTGTTGAACTGAATTCAGAATTTATTGACCATCCACTGGAAATGACTACAGCAGGATTATAATTGCTTAAGATCCCTCCATCTTCCAAATGCTTACCCAGAACAGGCTTGTGTGATATTACATAAGATGTCAATGGTACACAGTACATATAAATATGCACATAAACGTAATTCTTTTACATTCCATAATGATTCCTGATTCCATAATGATTCCCTGCTAAGAGGGTCACTCACGGTGAATTCTGCTGCAGCTGCTTGCCTTGATACTGCAGGCCCACCTCCTTTGTGTAGATACCGAGAGGCTTGAAGGGGTTCACAGACAGCAGCATGTTCCCGATGTACGTCTAATAGCACAGAGTGATTAGGCAAGCTGACAAAACAAATTAGCATAAAGCTATACTCGGCTATAAAATTATGCCACTTTGGAATCGCATAAATAAATATAGCATATATAAATAAAGCCTATTTCATAGAACTGAAGGAATACTGAAAATATCCATCCATGTTCTAAGCCCTTATCGAGGTTAGGGGTATAGGGATACCTGAAGCCTATCCTAGGCAGAATAGGGTACAAGGCTGTGGTACATGCAGCAAGGGATGCCAGATCTTTGCAGGGCACAGACATGCGCACAATCACTAGAGAGAGACACCAGCAACCCTAACCACATTTTCAGACTGTGGCAGCAATCTGGCGTGACACAGGGAGAGCATGCAAATGCCACAGCCTTAGGACTCAAGCCCGCTATGCTAACTGCCAAGCAACCCCTACTGGAATATATTTTTAGAAAACATATTTGATAGCATAAAGCAAATGAACCTATGTGTTGATGCAGGGCAACACATACATAAATCAAGTCTCGATGAAATCTTTTCTTCAGGTTGAGCAGCACAGAACTCTCACACACTTCTCTGAAAAAAAAACAAGGCAGCCTTCACAGTTATTGTAACATGACAGCATTTCTCGGTATTGGCAGATAATGTACAGTGTCGCAGAACTCGCTTCAACCTTCCCAAGTTCTCCCATACTGCTCCATTGTTACATTCCCTCCACTGGCTTCCTGTAGCCAAAACACTGATGCTCGCCTACAAAGCCAAAAATGGTCCAGCACCATCCTACCTAAAAGAACTCATCACACCCCGCACTGCACCACAATCTCTCCGATCCTCTAGTATTGCTCGACTGGTCCTACCACCTCTTAAGTCATTACGTGACTTCAAACGATGAGTCATTACGTGACTTCAAACGATGCTGACAGACCTACCTCTTTCAGAAGTACTTGTATTAGCCCTTCTGGTATTATACTCTTTAAAATTTCCCCAACAGAGTCTTAGACAGATAGTATTCTTAGCCTGGGTTTTATTGAACCAGTATAAGCAAGTATTCACTAATGCAGTATTTAAGCACTTATGTAAGTCACTCTGGCTCAGGGCAAATGCTAAAAATGTAAATGCAACTCACTCAAGTCGTGACAAATCATCCACTTCATCCACTTCCAAGATTTGCTTGCTGTCTTTCATATATACCTGGGGCATTGAGCAAAAAAAAATCACTATGCAAGATCGCAGAGCTAATCAAAAGCACCTTGCATTATTTCTCCTGCCCCTACTCCATGTGCACACATATTAATGGGGCCCTATTATACCTACCCGGTTTTCCATTACCTTTAGTGTGTTATATAGCTTTATGTGCATGCAAACGGTCTGCAAAGCCTTAAGGCCAGTACACGCCAACGGAGTAATTCTCCCCACAGAAACTACTCCTTTCCAGTCTGCCTGAAACGTCTCATTGGAATTCCAGCCCTTACTTCTGCGACATGTTGACGTCACCATGTAAAACAATCTTTATCGGCTGCCTACCTGCAAGGATCTGTCTATAGACTGTAAGACGGGCAGAATGTGTAGGGCAGGTTGACCAACTGGGCAAACTGACCGATCAGAGCACACTGGGCTCATCAGGGGTGGGGATTAAAGGTCTAACACAGTGTTTCAGACAGTGTTATAGCAAGAGTGAGTAGAGATGTACAGTACTAGAAAAATAATGTGTTTTTGGAACATTAGAGCATGTAAGTATACCTGTGTGTTGGCGAGTCGGCTTTCCAGCATATTCTGAACAACGTCCTCTGCTTCCCATGGCCCTTTACCATTTTGGATTGGAACAGTATGAGACTGTTGGCTCTCCTGGTACATGGACCATTTGCTGAGCTTCTCAACAGTTTCATGTGGAAGCAGGGTCTCTGCTTTCAGCCAGTCCTGAGGATCACTCCGGAACGGGTGGTCCTGAGCCCAGTGCACCTCCACTGGCGTGGAGAACATATCTTCACCCATCAACTCTGCCACTTCTCGGTCAGCCTCCTCCTCATAGAAGGAAGGCAGTATAACTGTCTGTTCTTCTTGTGCCCCTATTGGTTTATCAACTGATTCATTTTTGCTTTTGTTTTTAGCTAAACCCTCTCTCAACTTTAATTCTGCTCCAGATAAATTCTTAGAATTTAGTTCAGATACGCCCGGCTTTATGCATAGCTTTCCTCTAGCTGAATGCATTGTGCTTTGTCCTTTCCCAACAAATAGTGATTGTGCAGTGTCATGTTTCTCTGATCCTTTCTCCTCTACATTCTTATCTATTGTTTTACTCTTAGCTTGATCGGCCTTTTGAGAGCTACTTTTGATAGGCTTAAGGAGGGTGAGATCAGGCTGTACCGGAAGAACAAGGCGGGCACCTGGCTTTGGAGGAACACGCTTAGGTTCAGTGATAGTGCTTGCAGTGCTCGCACTAGTAGAGGAAGCCGAAGCTCCTTTGCCCTTGCCAATCTTGTGCATCCTTGGGAAGACAATAGCATATTTGGGGTCTATGGAATTTGCCTTTTCTTCTGGTTCGCTTTGACTCTCATTAGCTTGGGGTGATGAGCGATGGTCATCAGAAGAGTCTTCTTGTGTTTCTTCCATCACAGCTCTTTGCTCCTCTCTGCGAGTTGTCGTCTCCCCCTCAAAGCCTTTTGCTCCTTTAATTGGCAGCTGAGCTTTCTTTCTGGCTAGTGTAGCAGTACTTGAAATTCCCTTGATCATCTTCCGGTGGAAGACATTCTGCTTAGAACTTTTCTTACCTCTCTGGCGCATTGCTGTCTGAGCAGAGAGCCATCTTGTGATACCAATAGCTCTGGAAACTGTAGCCAACTTAGTCCGTAGGCTGGTACTCTTAGGAATCTTCTTTTGTATCCATCCAGAGACACGTCGCAGTGTATTGATGTTCTTCCGTTGAGCAACTAGGGATTTGGTCAACTTAGAAGATGCTGCTTCTACAGGTTCTTCTACCAATGCAAGTTCATCTAACTTTCTTTGATTCTTCCTGGTCTGATACCTCATGGAAGCCATTTTTACCTTCGCAAGTGCTAATCCAAGATTTTTTGACTGATCAATACTTTGCTGCTCTTTTATAATATCTTCATTTTGTTTTTCTTCACCAGGTCCATCTCTTGGGCTCAGATTGCTTCTATCCTCTTTCTTTTTCAGTTTCATGTTCATCATCAAATAAGATTTACCAGCCAGACGAGTTTGTGGAGAGGATGGAGGTGCCTTTGTGTCTTCATTCAGGCTTTGCTTCTTGTCTTTCGTTTTTACCGTCTTAGCTATCTGAAGAATTTGAGTCGACCCTTTTGTTGCTACATTTTTGTTAAAAAGTAACCCTTTCACCGGGAATGCTTTGGTTGTCACGGGTTCTTTTTTTGGTTTCTCATCTACAAGAGGTCCTTTTTTCATGAGCATTTTAGATTTAATCTTTGCTCCTTGCCCCAGTAATTGGGTAGACAGTTGGAGTGGTGCAGTCTGCTTTAATGAGATTACACTGTTGCTAGGGCCTTGGTGGCCCTCCAGTGTGTCACTGTGCTCTTCCTCTGAGTTAGTTCCATCCTCACTAGTTACAGGCTCTTCTTCTGGCTCTCCTTTGCTAGTGAAAACATCTGAGGCTTCATGTTCCTCCTCCTTCTCAACCTCATTTTCTGTGTCCCGTGTCTCTCCTTCATGGCTAAGTTCATCTTCAGATCCAGTGGATTCCTCTTTACATTCTGCAACACTTTTCCCCTCCTCGCTACTCCCAGTTTCCTCACTCTCCTCCTCAGTGCTCTCCTCCTCGCTCTCCGATTCCTCCTCATCCGACTCCACAACCTTGCCGCCTTTCTTTCTTGGATTCTTTGTGGCAGGTTTGGCCAACTTACCTGCTTTTATTTGAGTGTCCTTTGAAGTAGCTTTGGATTTATCAGCTCTGCTCCTACTCTCATTGGTCACCGGTCTTTTACTGGTTTCTTTGGAGGACGCGGGTTTTTGGTGCGTCTTTGCTGTGACTTTCTCTTCTTTCTCTGCTTTTGTGTCGGCATTCTCCTCTGTCTTCCCTTTCCCCCCCTTGCCCATTGTGAAGAGTCTGGGTTTGCCAGCTTTGACATTCTTTTCAGTTTTTTTGGGTTCACTCCTGCCCCCATGTTTAGAATCTGCAGCCTTTCCAGCCTCTTGAGGACTGTCTCCCTCCTTGCATTTTTTCCCCTTTGCTTCCTTTTGTTTCTGTTGCTTTTTCCCTCCATCCATCTTCTGTCCTTCATTGGCATTCTTGCGTGACTTGCCAGGAGCCATAACTTCAGTATACTCGCACACCAGTTATACGGAGCTTCTTTCCCTGCATCAGTGAGCAGGGCAATAATGGTTCCCCGTTAGCCTGAAAAGTGGATTCTTTTAATTATGGCAATACTAAAACATGCTTACAGCTAATAATCAGTATTTACTAAAGACATGATGAATGAATATTTCATTGTGTGCAAAATATTTTAAAGGGACTGTGCTGATTGTATGATTTTCAAACTATAATAAGGGTATTTCTATATAAACAAAAAGTTAATACATAGATACGGACATTTATATGGTTACATGCTAAAAAACTGAAAGACTCATAATAATTACTACTTGACGATTATGTATACATTTGTAACATTAATTATAATTACGTAACATTTGTTTT
Source organism: Petrocephalus schoutedeni (assembly GCA_026780765.1). Classification (NCBI taxonomy): domain Eukaryota; kingdom Metazoa; phylum Chordata; class Actinopteri; order Osteoglossiformes; family Mormyridae; genus Petrocephalus; species Petrocephalus schoutedeni. The sequence goes on from JAODKL010000095.1 coordinate 11,206,041, forward strand.
TACAATTCTTTGAATAAGCGCCAGTGAAAAGTAATGTAGCACAAATTTAAGAATTACTGATATATAGTATACAGAATTACTTATAGTTGGATTTTTTACATAACTTTCTCAAAATAGAAATTACATACTCACCTCAAAAAGTTAACCATTACACAACAAAAAAAGTAAATGCAATACTACATACTTATATGTATATAAAAGTACTATATACCAACAGCTGCAGATGTTTTTGCATATACATAGGCCAGTGTTAAAGCTGCCGTAGACAGTGCATAATTAGCAGAACTGGATTGCAATGACTTTAATATGTCATTATGATTGAGGTCTAAGACCTCAGCCTCAAAACTGATGTAGAACACATGTTAATATTATTTCCAGCATGCATTCATGCATCCCATAGTAAACACACTTACCTGGCTTCTCAGCGTAACTGGCAGGTTGACGAGGTTTTGAGAGGGTGCTACATCTCTATCTATCCCAAACAGTGGCCATCACACAGAAATAAACGACACTTGCCGCCCCCAACAGAGATACGCATGGGACATGGGCATGCATAAGAATGCAAAGAATCACGCAGCTGAACACCCCTGTGCTGGCCTGTGAATTATTCAGTCCTGCTCAATGGGCCATAATTTCTGTAGCCGTTCCTGGTGAACAGCTGGTGAACAGGGCCAGGGAAGGTGAGAAGCCACACTGAAAGATTGACAATAGGTGATGACATATGATAGAGTGGGCTAGGTAGGGAAAGGGGTATAGAAACACAGAGAGAGAGAGAGAAGTACCAAGAGGTTGGAGGGAGGAGGATGAAAATAGCAAGATGACTAGAAGAATAAAGTCCCTTCTTTGCCCAGTTTGCCACAAAAAGTCTTGAAAATATCCCAGAAATCCCAGGACTAATTTGTTAGCAGAACGCTGTCAGTTGCCACGTATCAGGATAATTATTGTACAGCTGTAGTTTTTATTTTGGAAGTTATAGTCTTTGTCATCAATCCTGAAATGGAATAGTGAAAAAATCTTAAGATGCATGTCAAAAGTCTGTTTATTTATCTTTCAGATACTTTAGAAATAAGCAGAATGAGGTTTACGAAATGACATGCTATTGTTCGGAACAATCCATATAGGCTGGCAACATGGCGGCTCAGTGAGGAGCCCTGTTGCCTCTCATCTGTGGCTTTGCCCATTTAAATTTCACAGCAGCTCCATTTGTGGGCAGTTTACAGGTTATCCTTGGGCTGCATGTTTCCTC
>JAODKL010000095.1:11207386-11221014 GCA_026780765.1 Petrocephalus schoutedeni
TGACCCACACCTTAAGCTAGTACTGCCTTTAAGGGGAGGTTCATCAATAGATATTTCAGCAGGAAATGGACATATTAAAAATTAAACATATTAATTATTAAAAATATCCCACCACCCCTGCAAGATTTACTTGGACATGAAATCAGAGGCACTAATTAAACCATTTACTAATCTGTATACAATGTAAAACAGGACAGATGGCCACAGAATACATATGTATTTTTGTGTATGTGAAATCGCCACTTAAAAATATAGGCCTCAATGTTTAAGTAAAAGCAAAGGACACACACACAGAATTTTCTTGTGAAAAACGATTTACTCTTGCAGCAGGACATACTGTAGTGTGAAGTTACATGTCATATTAGAGTTCTCATACTCATTGAATCACTACAAAAATATAAACTAATCTAAAAAATACCCAGCATTTGGGAGTTGGTACCAAAATATTTCCTTGAAAGATATAGCAGCCAACCCCCCTCCCCTCAAACCTCTATAAAAACATGTATGGATTTTCATTATACATATATATTAAACATTTGACTACAATATTTTAAAATTACATTCCTAAATTACATGTCATTGTTTACATACAAAAATTAAAAGACCCTGTAAAAAGCTGTTCATCTCAAAAAGTACAAAATGTGCTACACAGCTGTGAAAAAGTACCTAATAATTAACATCAATAAAATGTGCCCTTGAACCACATGTGCCAAGACAATGACAGCATTGTGACTGATGTTGTCAGGGATCTGTACAGATGCAGCTCAAATGCAATCTCATTTCCTTTAAAATCGTATCATATTCACCGCGCAGGTCAATTAGTTCTGTACTCTACAGGTAGGTCTGCACATTTCCATAACATTGCTTTCAATGCAAGTGTTAGACTAAAATAGAAACTGCAATTCTTCTACTTTGGCGACACCCTTTTAAGCGGCAAAGTATAATGGACTAATTTGGTGCTAGATGGCGACTAACTGTACATTGGCAGCTAAGCGGCTGTTGGGATACTTACTCATTTACTACTTCGTAAATGTACGCATATGTAGACATTATGCAAAACACAAGCTAATTTCGCATGTAAATCGAGACGCGTTTCCGCAGCAGAATCGCGCATTCGTATCGCTCCGTTATCAATAGCTCCACACTTAATTCCATTTTTCTGGTTTTATATTGGTCTCCAGCATCTGGCCCATTTCCTTAAGCCATTCATGTCTCAGACAAACGTCTCCTGTGCTGCACATTTCGAAGCTCAACTGAACTGAACAGAAACCCTGTCTGCTCATAATCTCTTACCAGGGCAACCAAGTATATTTAATTGTCAGTATGAGGGGATAAATGCATAACAAACCATTTCTATATGGTTTCATTGAGAAATACTGGAGTTAGTTGTCAATCCTCCAAAGAATATGGTTTGGGGGTTAAAAAAAAAAAAAAAAACACAAACACACACACGCACACAATGGACTCGCCCACTCGGCAAGTATTGTCCAAATAGTAACGGGTATCTTGCAAAAAAGCATAAAAACAGCACATCGTCAAAATGCTTACGAATTAGCAACAATGCATAAAAAAATAGGTTCCCAACATGCCCTTATTAGATGCCAATAAAGAACTGATTAGTAGCACTTAATTAGTGCCTTATACAAGCCCTCCTAAAATAGTGTTACTGTTTAGTTTTCCCTTTAACAGGTGTGAGTAAGTGGTTCAGAGTCAACATGATTTACCTTAAATAGAAAAACCAAAAGTCTAATTAAATATAAAAATATTTAAAAAGAGGCTCTTCGGCCCTGCACTCCTCCATCACACTAAGAACATTTCTAAACATTCCCCGCTTACTGTCAAGGGTAAGGCAAGGTGTTAGGTTTGGGGTTTTTGCTGGTTGGGGTCATGGTGTCAGGGGCCAAGGAGCAAGGGTCACGGGGGGGGGCGCTCGGAAGGAAGGCTGGCGGAGAGAGTGGCTGGCTGAGGCACGTGCGGCAGATCCTTCTGGAACCTCCTCCCCACTGAGGAGCAATGCGTCAGTGGTGCCCCTCCTGGGCTGGGGGACAGGGTTCAGTAGTGGTCATGTTAGCAGTAGTAGTGTCATTGCTGTCAGGAGCAGTGCTGGTCGACTCCAAGGAATTTCAGGCACAGCAACGAGGGGCTCAGTCTTTAAAAAGGGACAGAGAGATACATGCATTTAAGAACAGAATAAGGGAAACATGAAACTTTCACCCTTTGTTTTTGGGAAATCCCATCACCATAATCAGCGAAGTAATTCAAGTCCGTAATATTCGTGCCAATTTGGCTTTTACCAGGGAAACTCACCTCCATTGCTCATCACATTGCCTCTTCTAGGCTTGATCTTCAGGTTGTTTTCAACATGTGCCCTGCAACAGACGGCGACGTTAGGAGTAACTCGTCAAGATTTAACCTGACCACTAAATTTTTAAACAATGTCAGACTTGACAAACACTCACGTCTGATCTCCTTCTAATGCTTTCTGGATCTGCTGGAGCACAGCTGTTAGAAATAAAGTGCGGTGATCATCTTCGTAATTATTACGCCGCTAAAGTCATAGATGCAGTGCATATGGCAGCCAAATTCAGCATTTATCATTGTTAATTTCCTGCACAAGGTTTCCACTTAATTAGTTTAATAAATTTGCAAATTTTAAGAACACCATAAACTCCCATCTGTTTCCATAGCAAACCAAACTGTTACCAGACTAATTCAAAGTTTCCTCACATGTTGCCCTTTGGTATTTCTTTTATCCTGGGAAACTTCAATAACACTGGACAGTCTTTTTTCCCCCCCCATTTTTAATTCTGGTGGTCTGGGCACAGTTCACAGAGGAACAGCTGGTTGGCATAGCAGCTGAGGAAGACACTGAGGAAGCACTCACACGTCTGTACAGGCTGTCGGCTTCACACAGCACAACCGAGGGAGTCTCTCCCTCAGTGTGAAGGACAGGGGTTATGAGGTTAGATGTTCACAGGCATACTCACTCTCATCATTCAGCAAGGCATGCTCCATGACGCGTTTGCCGGAGCTTTCTGGAACAGACAGACCGCTCAGGCGGGTCAGAAAGCACACAGAACAGAAGCTCTGAGAGGGATTATGCTTGAGGGAGCACGCCACTCAAAGGGGCGACACTTTCTGCTTTCAATTCCCTGCTGGGCACATTTGACACACATGCAGGCCTCCGTTCACTTTATTATGGCCGTGTGTCATTTAAGGTGCCGTTGATATAACAGGCAGATGTCAGGTTTGCCATTTGCCAAGCCGTACAAAAAATTACTCGTAATTCCAAATGACTGTGCTTAGTAATTTAATCTTGCAGGACAAGCCTGGTGACTTGCAGTTTTATTCATGGACAAATGTACAGAATCTTATTTCAAGTGGAGTGCTCATCTGACAAGACATGCGATTATTTTTAGTAGATGGGAGGAAGGCGCCACAAATCAAAACTTACCAGATTCTTCATTATCTTTTCTGAAATATAAAGAATATATTTAAGCACACAGTGTGGACACACAATGCATTTCAGTTAGCTGTTCATGTGCGTGTCAAACCATTAGGCTAGGATAGCAAGCTTTAAGAGGGCATAATGGATGCTTTTTGAGAAAGATTTGCTGGCTCTGCGTTACCGGTGCTTGAAGGCCATCCCATCGGGCTGTGTCCTGTATGCAGTGGGAGAGGCCGAGGACGTGGATGGGGGGAGTGGCACCTCTACCAGGCACTTGGGCTCCACGACCCAGCGGGCAGACATGGAGAACCGCTCAAACTCGGAGGGAGAGATTAGGTAGAACCCTGCATGGAAGATGGTGCAATGAGACCTCATTTGAGCCACCTATTTTTGGGAGTAAACACCATGAAGATTGCAATATTTGTGTGGAGAGTCAAACGGTCAAATTTTTGGAATGAACATAATTCTGGGAATCCATTCTCCTGTATAACCGGAGCAATATGCAGAGCAGCAAGACCTCAAGCCTACCATGAGGCACTGAAGAGGCCATTATGGGATTTCCCCCCCAAGTGATCAAGGCATTTTCATACAAGAACACGGAATAAATATATGTGCATGTTATGGATAAATACAAGTTGGCATCAGATTGTCAAATAAAGGAGTAAGGAGTCATGTATGAATGTGTATGAATAAGAGTGGTTTGCAGGCATACGGCCCACGCCTGTGCTCCCCTACCCTGGCCATGCTTTGTGAAGACGCAGGAGGCGATTCCGCTGACGTCCTCCCGCCGGATGCAGGGATAGTGCACCTGCATCTTGATGTGGGGCAGCGAGAGCACATGCAGGTCCCCCAGGTTGGTCAGCACCACCAGCCCACTCTCGCCATATTCCTCTGTCCGGCTACTGGCAAACCAGGCCAGGCCCACGCGGCGGACCCGCGAGCCCTCCACTGCCGTCAGCTTCAGCTTCGTCTTGGAGCTCACCTTTGGTAGTGTGAACAACTAGGGAAAAGGGGTGTTATCTACTTATGAGAGCATTGATAACTCCACCATGTTCACAAGGATTACAACAAAATGCATAGTAACTCGCAGCTATACAATGCAGCTGTCGGATGGAAAAAAACACATTTACAAAATTCCTTTATCTAAGGATCGTGAAAAAGTGCATTCCCTTCACAAAATAAACATAACTTAATGAGACACACTTAGCACCACAAATAGAACCCTATTTTTACCACCACCGAGCAGTTTAATTTTTTTAAATAGATTTATTGGGATTGTAATCAACAAGGCAAATGTGTCAGTGCCAAGAAGATACACACTAATCTTGCTTACTATTCACAATTAACAATGACATTAGTAAGCCAACTACCAATGTTAAGTTGCTAAAATTAACGATAAAGTATTCTGTATAAAGATCATGAACACAAACGTTAACTAGTACAAACAAATACTAGTTAAATGTTTTATGAAGTAATCTCTCCTTTCATTTGTCGATAAGATGTCAAATGCTAAATCAGCAGACAGGAATAGGTGTATTCCAGCAATAGCAAAAAGTTAAAACACTTTTTGACAAAAGTCAAGAAGTGAACATCGTAGTTTTCATCTGACTGATGAAAATATAGAGAACTGAAATATATGATTAGAGACCTGACCCTTTGGTAGTGTTTTTTAAACATACTAAAATTGAAGTTAATTTTTCCTTAACTGATTTTCTTCCTTAATTAATATTCTAAGTATTTAGCGACAAATTTACTATTTCAAGATACATCTTCAGCAAACTCTTCTCCAGAGCAATGCCACTGAGTTGCACAGACATTCAAGTGGTACGTTTAGCAGAGCGCCAAGTGAAACAACACAGTCAACAGACAGCAAGGATGGCGCAGATGCAGAAAATGGCTTTTCCGTCATTTTACATATTCCCTGTGTTGGAGGAAGGAGGCACCTGGCAACTGCTAACTCACCTTGAACTGCTCTTCAGAAATGACCAGCAGGTGGTGGGAGCCTTGCATCTCCGGGCTACGGGCCAGGTCGTGGGCCACCTCGAGGGGCTCGGGGAGTGGGGCCCCACGGCCGTCCAACACCACCAGACCCACCACAGGGGCACGGTGCATCAGCTGGATCTCCTTGGCTGCAGGGCAGGGGGGCGACAGGAGATGTAAACACTTAGTAAGAAAGCATTGAATGCCAGGTCTGATGGCATCCATGTGCGTGTAGGAGTAGCGAAAGAGGAAGATATCAAGCACCACAAACTGGAACTCCCAAAATATCACCCAGGACCAAAACATTCCACAGACTTACAGCCAAGTCAGCAGGATACAAAAAGTAAATAAAGTCACGGCAGCGCGGCCGGACATTAAATTGCTTCTTATGAGCGATGTCACTCTCAAACGGGCTCACCAGGGTAAGCCGTTACGACGTCTTCATTTCGGCGCTCGATGGGGGGTAGGCGCAGCGCGTAGGCGAAGACTGAGCCACCATTGGTGCCCGCCCACAGCGATGGCGTGTTGTGGGTACCTGGGGGTTTACGGGTTAAGGATGGGTGGAAGGATGGGTTACGTTAGAAGGGAAATGGCACACTAGTTACACAGCCGCACCCCTGGATACCAAGGCCCATGTTACAATATTTTGACTTTACGATGGCTACTCCCATCGTTTATTTATTCAATACATTACATGACATAGTCAACTATTATAAAATAGGCTAATGATTTTGCCCAACTGTAGGCTAATGTAAGTGTTCTAAGCATGTCTAATGTAGGCTATGTTTGTTAAGTTATACTGTATATATACTGCATTAAAATACATTTTCGCCCTTACAATGTTTTTGCCTTACGATGAGGTTACGTTGTTATAAACCTATTGTATCCTGGGGAGCGGCTGTATGCACAGCTTCAATGAACTTTGAACAGGTTTCCTGAAACCACAGTGCACAACAACCTCCAGGCTAGTTACCCTGAATCCATTATTTCATAAAATCAATCATTAACAAAAAGAAAATGTAGAAACCAGAAAGCAGGCGGCTAATTTGCCGACAGGCAGAAGACTTTCAGAGTTTGACAGTCAATTAATTAATTACAAAAGGCACAGATGGAATGCAGCCCCACTGGATTTGTAAAGGACCTTTGAGTTAGTCAGGAGGAAAAACGTTGTCAAGCAGCTTAATGACCTAAATAAATGAATAAATACTGGGGTGGCACAGGGGACTTGATGACTAAGAATCATGTCATTACGTTCATGACAATCCGTCATGAGGTGGTTAGGTTGAGATCATGGTTCTTTAACAGACTCCTGTGGACTTAGACTAGCAGCACAGATCCTCCAGGCTAAACAGAATAGTGACAGCGCGTCACTGTACAATGGGTGTACACAGAATGACAGGTGTGACCACCGGGGCGGCGCCAGATCCTCAATCACCCAATAAGGCTTCTGTTAGACGAGTACTCACTGTCACTGAGGAATGTGTCTGCGAAGTACAGGGTGCGGACCAGGCCTGTGAAGGAGTCGTCAGATGAGCGTGCCTCGATCTTCCGTTGTACCGGGGCCAGCTCCATCTCTTGGAGAGCTTCTGCCTCCATACGAGCATTTATCTCCTGTAGCTGGGATTGGGCAGAATAGGAGAGGGGAGGAAACGCGGAAAGGGGAATATGGATGTGTTACGTGGAAATGGGGAAACTGATGGGAGCATAACTGCGAAACCGAGCAGAAGGAAACGTGGATTAAGACGCATTCGGGAATCGCCTAAAAACAAAGATGGCGGCCCGCTTACCTTTGCGGGGTTGTTGGCGTGCTGCTTGCGGACAGAAACCCGGCTACGGCGGATGCGGCGGAAAGACTGACGCAGGGACTTCTTAATGGACTTGACGCGAGACAGGGGGCCCTCCATGGCAAGCTGGTCACTGGGGCTCAGTGTGCACCTGCGCACAGCGGGCGAGTCAGACACCGCTCGCACTCTCTCGCTTCGGACATTCATCAATGGCTTACACTTCCCACAGACAGACAGCGAATGGCGGAGACGAGCTCCTACTTAATGTCTCATGAGCGTCACGATTTTCAGTTTTATAAAATTCATTATGAAATGTAATATTGCATATAGAGACCTGGTTCAGCTACATAAGAGCATCAGCCCCCTGGGGCTTTAACAGGCCACTACCTGATCAGGACAACAATCCTCTGCTGGTAGTCATAGAGGCCGAATCCATGGCTCGTCCCGAAGGCCACCAGCTTCCACTCTGAATGTAAGTTGAGGGCCGTGACCACGGCAGGCGGCTGGCACTGCACCAGGGAGAAGGGCTGGAAGCCCGGGGGGAAGGTCACCGGCTCCTCTCTCTCCTCCAGCCGGGTGTGGCCCTTCCAGCGGAAGCCCTCCTGGCCCAGGAGCAGGTCCACCAGGCTGACCTCCACAGTCTGGTCCAGCGCCTCGTCATTCAGCTCCAGCACCAGAATCTGGGAGAAGGAGCGGGAGCACCAAGGCCTGAATGTGCACAGCCTGTGGACTCCCCAAGTGCTGTCCTGCTGAGCCATTGGTGCTCGCAGGCAGCCAACACCAGCACTGAGTTTGCCTTGTCCTGCGCTATAGGCCCCAAACTGAGGGGTGCCTGAGTTTGCCATAGGGACGGACACAACGATCTTATCAGAAAAAAGGAGGACCAGCAGAAATTAATTATAAATGAAGACGAATATTGCAGTATCGCTTTAAATTTGTGCAATGATGAATAATAAGAGGTTTAATATATTTCTTCTTTTGGTCATGCTTTACTGCAGTCAGCATAGAGAATAGGAAGGTAAATAAGTAACTTAAAGGACGGACGGACGGACGCGTACCTATCTAAATGGGGACCTTCCATTCATTTCTATGGGACAAGCATAATCCCAATCAGGACACCCTTAACCTCTACCCATCCCTAACCATAAATAACCAACCCAAATACAAGACATTTTTACTTTTTTGACTGCAAATCACATTTTCTTTAATAAAATTTAGGTTATCCAAATGGGGACCTGAAAAGATGTCCCCAAAAGTTTCAGGTTTCACTAAACTTTGGGGACAATTTGGTCCTCAAATGTGATCTATGCAAACCCCCCCCCCACACACACGCACGCACGCACGCACACACGCGCGCGCCGGCGGCTGTGTCAGCTCTCACTTGTCCCGCAGTGCCCGCAACGGCCAGGTATCCACTGTATTTGCACAAGTGTATCTTCTGAATGCCCAGCCTGGGGTCATCGCTATAGGGGTCAAAACAGCCCACCTGGAGGAGCAGAGAGGGTAACGCACGTGGTCATGAGCAGACGGACAGCGAGTCCTCAAGAGGACAGACTGACAGAAATTCGTAACATGGGGTCAAAGTTTGCCTGCTGCTGGGATCATTTTGCAGACAATGACAGGAAAACAGCTTTTCCAGCCACCCCCCAAAGTACCCCCAGTGTCACAGGCATATATAGTGTGGAGAATCTGTGTGTACTATTCCTGGAGATTATTTTTAGGAAATGTTGGGCAGACACACAAATGAATTCGGATGTTTTCTTTTGCTCCAAGTAAATTTAGAGAGAAAATGTTGCAGTAGACTTTCAGAAACAAAAATAAAAAAAGCACTTGATTATTAATATGCACAATGAAGCAATTAGAAACTAAAGGCATTTTTTCCTCTCTTCACCATCAACAGAAATAATAATAATAATAAAAACAGAAAATGAGCTTTAGCCATTGAGTGCCCATTTTTAATGTTTTGGCTTGCGTGCCTTGAGTGGAGGCCATGTTTCCTGCCTCTGTGCCCTTAGCAATGTCACATAGCACACAGCACCCAATACTTCCAGAGATTCCGTGCAGATTGGCATTTTGAAAAATGGTGGTACTTGATTCTAAAAGAATTTCTGGAAGTCTCCCGTTTAATTTGACACAATTGTCAGGCAATTTGTGTCTTCTCTCTATATGCTTCTTCCCTGTCCTTTTTTGGATCATTTTAATAGTAATAATAATTTGCTAAATAATTCTGCACAGGAAAGTATCTGTTTTCTCCTGTTTTTCTCCAAACAGAAAGGATACAAGCCCAAGACTAAATATGCTCCGTTTTTAAACAGCTCATTCTTAGAGATCCATCTGGACTGAAAATATTGCTCGGAAGAGAGGATACAAATAAATTCCACACCATAGCCTAATAATACTACACACAGTGTAAATCAGGGGTCTCCAATTCCAGCCCTGGAGAGCTACTGTCCAGTTGGTTTTCTTTCCTGCTGGGCTTCTGATGAGCCACACCTGTTCTCAGGTCCTGAGAGCCAAGACCTGGTGTGGCTCCTCAGAAGCCAGGTCGGATAGAAAACCTACCGGACAGTAGCTCTCCGGGACCGGAGTTGGAGACCCCTGGTGTAAATGCTTCTCTGGCAATTGTGTCTGCAGGCCTCCCTGGGGGGTCCTACCTTACGGAAGGGCGGCCAGTCTCCCTCGCTTCCTTGATTCATGTTGTCGTTGGGGTCAGTGTCGGTTTGAAAGACACTAGAGGTGCTCAGTTTGTACATGGGGTACAAGCAAACCCCAGAGGCATCCCAGAAGCGGACCGTGCCATCTTCATGACTGTGGGAGCAGAATTTGGTTTGTGGAAAACAAAGTGACCAAACCCAAACAGATTCATACAGGCCTTAGCTACCTGCATGAAAGAGCTAAGCGATGAGAGGCTGAGAAAAGGCACCCATACCCTGTGAGCAGCAGGTCCCGCTGGGGGGGATCTGGAGCCAGGTTCTGGCCTCCGTTCAAAGGCCATGGCTGAAGAGTAGAGAGACGTTTACAGCTTTCCCCTTATAAAGTTGTTTGCTTAGCCATATTAACATCACTTGCTATTTGAAAAATTGTTACAAGCAGTGTTGCGACCAAGACATTGGAGGTCAAAGCATTATGAAGATCTCAGCTGAAGATACTCTGGCGATCTAATGAACCACGACGGTATATTCTGACACAGACATTTTTCAATCACGGTCGACCAGTTGATCCAATAAAATAAAACATCTATTATTCCTCTCGCGATTGGCCCAGAAACACGCCATGACATGGACAGGTCCATTTTCGGGTTAGGCACCCCAGCTGTTAAGCCCGACGAGAGGCTATTGGTATATTAACCAAGAGAAATTCACCCATCTGTCTGCCCTCCCATCCATCCATCCATCCATCCATCCATCGTCAGGGTGAAATGAAAAGACGTCCGGCAAAAAAGACACATCTAGGATGAAGGCCTATGTGGTAAGGGACCTAACATCACGCGTCTCTCCAGATCCATACTTCAAACCCTCTGCGCAGCCCCACTCCCCACATACCCGGCGTGAATACTGCGTGTTCTGCAGCTGACCCGCGGCCCGCACGCGCTCCCACAGCTTCAGGGGGATGCTGGAGACGTGATGCGAGCAAGTGATGGCTGAGCAGTGTAGCGGGGCCAGGTAGGGCGCCTGCATCACCGGCCAGCCAGGGGACAGCAGGTCCACCACCACCAGCTCCTCCTCCGCCAGGACCACCAGCGCACTTGGGTCACCTGGGTGGGGAAGAGTGTGCATCAGGGGCATAAATGGTACACAGGTGCATACAGGTAGCTTCTGCCGTGTGCTCTACAACCCTATAAAGCAGTTTGATTCTACAATGCTGCCCAAAGTTATTTATCTTAGGCTTATTTACCCCATCATCTTTACCAAGTACATTGACAAATTACGACACACTCAGCGATACGATCTTAACACCGCGTAAGGTCTCTCGCTGACTAATAAAGCAGAAAAGCATGACGAAAAGAGGCGCAAAAATGAGCAAACGTTGTTGCAGGAGAATTACACTACATCGCAATGACTTTCAGGCTGAACTAGAAAGTATGACCAATTAATTTTAATTGTAATAAACGTTTGGTTTCTTGTCAGGTTGATGATGTCCGTTTCTTAAACCAGTCCTAGGAAACCCCCAGATAGTCCACATTTTTTTCTCACCCCTGACTACCAGGGAATTGGGAGAATGCATAAATGTGAACCGTCTGGGCGTCCCAGAGGACTAGTTTGAGAAACACTGGATTAAGTGCTTGAGTATGTCTAAGTCAGTGGCTCAATTCCCCTACGTGCCCCTGCCTATAGAGACAGAATTACACCACAGACTCTAAGCTGCATTTTTTCCCCTCACAGAGAGCACACTAAGGGCGCTTTTCCACCGCACGAAGTTCGGTACGGTACTTTCACTTTTCCATTGACTTCTGATTGAGTACCTGTACCAAAAAATCAAGTACGGAAAGTGCCAAAACAGTTGGGGTACTTCTTTGGTACTTTGGGGCGTAACTTGAAACGCTTTCGCTGACGATTGGTTATGAAAATAGCCTAATTCTAAAACAATGCAAATCGCCGTCTTGACAAAACGTAACAAACTCAGAAGATATCAATAGATGAATAAAAAAGTAATAAACCTGTTAGGCCATCTGTTTTGGCCCCCTCCCAGACAGTAGATGGACTATGACCACAGAATGACCTCCACTGGCTGCCCGGCCTAAAACGGGACCAGAGGTCCATCAAGCTATTCACAGAAAACTCTTAAATGCACAGAGTATCTGCAGCAATGAAGGGCAGTGGCTGCTATAGGGTCCACCTAGGGAGTTTTTCATAGTTAATTGGTTTTTACCAAATGTACTTCCAAAAAGTAATTATGCCACGTCTGTTCATAGTCTTACACTAAGTGCTCGAAGGCATGGGAAAAAAAAAATCACTGTACGACAAATTAAAAATTTAATTAAAACTAAATTAGACAGCTGTTTCTGTCAAGTAGCTGACAAATGATTCTCTTTAAAATAAGGAACCGTTTCAGCAAACAGCTTTACCAGAGACAGGTGGGCTACAGTGACAGCCCATGACAGCGAGTAGCAGGGCAGTCAGTCAGCTTCAATTCCCAGAAAAGGCCCAGCTGATATACCCTTGAGCCAGGCATTCAATCACATTTATTTAACTTAATGCCCAAGTATCCAGACAGACAAAACGGTATGCCAAATTAAGTCACTTTGACTACATTTATCCAACCACCCATCACGGGGGATTCGGACGGAGCCTACACAGAGCACAAGGCAGAGGTACACACTGAACAAGACACCAGTGCACAAAGGGGAGAACACAGTCAATTATTTAAGCCAGGAGGGTAACACTGCATGCAAGCCCAAGCCCAAAAGAGGAGGCAAATTTGTTTACTCTACTCATTTACCTATGGCTCAATGCAAAGGCTGATGCAACCACTTTTCAGCTTCTCCCTGTTCACGAGTCATTTACTTTATTAAGCTCTAAGAGGAACAACAAAGCTGAGCGGAAAACTTCCATAACTGTACTAGACCAGCTCGTCATACTGTCCACACAGCCAATGTATCATCACTGCTCTCAATTTAACTGGAAGATACAGGAAGAGCAGTTTGATGCCTAGCAGTCAGAAACAATGCAGGAAGGGGATGTTCCAGTTTCCTCACAATACATGCTGACTTACGCACCGGTTCATGCCAACTGCAATCAGTACATTAGCTTTGCGTTATACCCGTAGCCCTGTTTTACAGACAGCGGTACTGACTGCACTCTGTTCATTTATCGATACCTTTGCATCGATACCAAATTCTGAAGGATACATTTTCCCCGATAAAATGAACTTTTTAACATCACTCATTACAGTACAAACCATTCGTTTAAAATTTTCATATCTTTTCAAGGCATTTTACACACAGAGCAGTTTCATTACTGACAAATACTCAACTTAAAATTCAGGGGAGTAGAAATTGTGAATGCATATGTTAGTCCACTAGGCTAGCATTAAAAAGGAAAAATCGGCAGCACGAACCAACAAGCACGCAAAGGAGTTGAGCAGAAACATCAGTTCACATGAACAAATGTATTAATAACTTAGTAAATTCTAGGTCCTTCACCCACGCTCGACAGTCACAAATGCAATGAGGCCAGGGGCAGTGGTGGCGTAATCATTAGGGAAGCAACTGCGTAATTAGAAGATTAGAGTTCCCCGCCCGCAAATACCACTGAGGTGCCCTGAGCAAGGTACCGTCCCCAAGCGCTGCTCCCCGGGGGCAGAATCAGCTGTCCCACAGCGTCACTTGGGTTAAATGAATCGTTGTTGTGCACCGTGTGCCACGTCAACAATGACAATCACCTTTCACTTAATTACAAATTATACGTTTTCAAAAC
>JAODKL010000095.1:11238481-11250997 GCA_026780765.1 Petrocephalus schoutedeni
GGACTGGTACGGGGGAGGACTGGTATGGGGGGGACTGGTACAGGGGAGGACTGGTACATGGGGGACTGGTACGGGGGGGGACTGGTACAGGGGGGGACTGGTACAGGGGGGGACTGGTACAGGGGGGACTGGCACAGGGGAGGACTGGTATGACAAAATAGTTACATGTAAATATATGAAAACACATTTGAAAACTTTCCTGAGAGGTTTCATTCTGCACATCCAAATCCTACTTTAGCCTCTATTGTGACGGCTATTTTACACCAGCCTGGAGGGGGACCAATAAAAACATTTGAACAGTTGAACATTCTTAAGGCAAAGACTCTTGGAATAGGCATGGAAACTAATTGCACTTTTTGTCCAAATGCCATTCACCTCTCCTTTGAATCTGTAAGGCAATAGGTCAGTCCTTCTGTCGAGATTTTTTTCTCGTCAGGGCTGCTAAAGAAGAAGAACGTTGTTAGTGGTCGTGGAGCCTTTCTAATTTGGCCTCATCACCATGGAGATGTCTTTTGCCATTGCTGAAATGTGTGGTATTTCTGACCCTCTCTCCCAAAAAGAGCCTTTACAGCCATTTGAACGAGGTAAAGTTTCTTTTTTGAGAGAGGGTTGGCAGGAGAGAGTATTTAACTCAGTCAGACTTTCACGTGTACATGGAGAAACAGGGATGCAAAATCAGATAAGTAGCCAGTTCTGGTGAGGATCCTGTATAGTGGAGACATTTGGCAACGTGAATCAGAAAATACATTTTGAAATGAATCCCTCTTAGATGATATTACAAATTTAACATGGGGGCCATT
Organism: Petrocephalus schoutedeni; assembly: GCA_026780765.1. NCBI lineage: Eukaryota > Metazoa > Chordata > Actinopteri > Osteoglossiformes > Mormyridae > Petrocephalus > Petrocephalus schoutedeni. The sequence goes on from JAODKL010000095.1 coordinate 11,239,282, forward strand.
TATTCAGTGACAAACAGATACACGTTATGTGATGTGACTATAAGAACTTTTCTTTTTATTTAACCTTTCTTCATAATTCCATTATTTGTCGTGTGTGTTTTACATGTTCACTGTTCACGAGATTCCCAGCAGTGGTTCGAGATGGAATAAAAGCTACACCAAAACCAAAAATATAATTGTTTGTTAGCAGTATGGCCATGCGCTGGCTTTTGGTCTGATGGTGGACGACAGAAAATGATATTTTCTGAATTGCACTTTTGATTGACCAAGGGAGATGTATTTAGTCTCAGGACAGTGTTTTAACCAAAGGCAAGGTTTTATACTGAGTGTAGGGACTGTTGTGCCAATGCAGTATTGCAAGTGGTTTATGCTGAGAGAAGGTTTTTCTGGTTTTGTTTAATAGAATTAGACCCTTACTGTTACTTAATGAGTGTTTAGCCTTGTCCACCGTCATCAGCCTATTGTGGTATAAACTAAGAACCTGTTTCACAGGCCAAGATTGCTTTGGCGAATAAGGCAATTAATCTCACACAGCACTTTGTCCATTATGTTCCTTAGCAATGCCAATTGGTTCAAAGGATGGTGCTTTTTATTTAGCATAATTAAGAATTTTCATTCTCTAATTACATAATACCTGGCTTTTAAGCATTCTGTTTGTCTAAATTGGGGATAATCAAAATTAGAATACTGTCCCGTCATGCAAAACTTTTAAATGCTTGCAGCAACTTAGTATAAGAAGTGTTTAATGTGAAAATGTGTCCTTTTGAACTAGGTTGCCCAGTTACAGAAATTTGCACAACAATGGCCATGCTGCCATAGTTTCGTAGACCAGCACACAGACCCATATTTTACACTGTCTTGACTTTTTTCTAGCCATTAAATGAAGCTGTACCTCCAGAAGGGTTTTAATGGCATGACCCACGAGGAGGTTACAAAACGATGGATTTTTAACATGCTAATGAAGTAGCAACCTCTGGTCTCTTGTTGCTGTGGGACCGAAAGGCACCATAGTGCCAAGCTGCTTTTCTGGGGAAAAAGAAAGTGTTCTTAAACACAGGGCCCTGGATGCTGATAGGTCATTTGGGGGGAGAGGGCACAAGAACTGGGAGAGAGAGAGAAAGGAGGAGAGGACAGGAGGAAAGATAGAATGAGATGAGTAAAGTGAGTGGACAGCAATAGAATACGTCAAAAGCAAAAATGATCGACAGCAGTAAACACGTCAGGAAAAGGCCGACGGGGGAAAGATGGCGGTGAATAACAGACATGAAGGGAGACGAAAGTGGTGACTGGATGATAAACTATGAACTGAGGCTGCTTACAGTTCTGCGATCTCTACCTTTATACTCGGTGTTAAAAAATGTCCGTCACAAAGTACTTTCAACTTGTCTGGATTCTGACTGCAGTAGCAACTACTGCTTGTGGTGAGGTTCTGCTTCTTTTCTCCAAGATTTCTTGGTGGAGGTCTCCATGCCGTTAGGCCATGTCTTCTGTGGCGGGGCACTTTCCCAAAAGTGTGACACCAGCTGCCAGGACCTAGCTGGATAACTTACATATGGTAACTGCACAGGGTAGCAATCTGGAATGATTGGGGAACTTTTTTAAAGCATTTCGGTGAAATTTAAGAAATATACTGTTTATTTTTGAGTTTTTTTTTCCAGTTTTCCAGTTTTTTTCCTCAATAATATCACTATCTATTTAAAAATTAATTTAAGCCTGGAGCATGTGGTAACAAACTAACACCAAATGCTATATAGTATTATTTCTTTTAAAAATGAAAATTTGATATAATACTGTCTATATGTTAACATGTATTTAATGTAATGCCAATTTGTGGGTATATTTATAGCACCAGATGAGTACCCTTGTCCAAAGGGTGCATGGGTCCATCTGGCCAGTTTACGCTGCTACTGGCTAAACACACTGGCATCCTCGTGGCCGGAAGCACAGACTGTCTGTCGACAGACGGAAGGGGGTGACCTTGCGAGGATCAACAGTGCTGAAGACCAGGATTTTATCCAAGACGCCTTTCCTTTGTGAGTACCGAGACCATCACACTCCGGTTTTCTGTCTTTGCGGTACTGGGGAGCATAACAAAAGTGGAGAAAAGGTATTTAAAATATTGCGTTGTGTGCTGACTATAGGATCAAATCAAAAGAAGGCATCTGCTGTTGGAACCTAGAGCCACAAATTTCTTAACTTATGAACAGTAAATGTAATTATAACACAGGTCCCAATGTGAATAGTTATAATGTTTTGAAGAGGCGTGCCATGATAATAAATATCGTATAATGTCACAAAGGTATAATGAAAATAATATGCATAATAACAGAAAAACTATTCTCTGAGATTGTACACTTTGCAGTTAATCATGGCCATGTGCCCGTATGTGTATCTATGTAGGGAGGCTTCTTTGTGGGTATGGCTGGTGGACAGCAGTTGGAAAGGATCACACCAAGCCACAACAGAAAGCAGCCAGGAGTGGGAGAGAGGCACTGGAAGGCAGGGCGGCTGCACTCAGATGGCACTGGGCTCAGTGGGGCAGTGGAGGAACATGGCGTGTGGCGAACAATTTCCCTTCCTCTGTCAGAAGGAAATGGCAGGTGGGACCCGGGTATATTAGTATGTCTCTAAAGGTATTCAGATCACTACTTAAATTCAAATGTGGGTAACTGAGAAGGCGTCAGGTTTTCTTATTGGTGTCACATGACATTGTTGTGGTTATATTGAGTCAATAGAGTAAGTAACAATAGAAAGGACCATTTTATAAACAAGCACTAGGCACATCCTGTCTGCGTGTTGTGTCCCCGCAGGTTCCCTGCCCTCGCTTGACACCTTCCTTGTTGGGGTCCCTCTGATGTCGGGGATGTACAGGTCATATCAGCCAGCGCTCCTCACGGCTTCTCCTGATGTTGGGCAGCAGAAAGTGCAGGTGGGACACAAAGTTTTTAGATGCATTTGGTTTTATTTAGAGCGGAACACCTTGTGCAGACCTTGATAGCATAAATTTAAGGGCAAATAGTGAGCTGTGAAAACCCAAATAAAAGCCAGTAACCTCATTTGCTCCACAAAGATAGATTAAAGTGAATTATTGCGAAAGTGTTATCAAATATCGCCTCTGTTGCTGGTGTATTGTGACAGGGAGCTTTCCAGAACAGTGTCCAGCTCCCATAAAGTAGAGGCTAGGGCATCCCAGCTTGTCTCCTTGTTTGGTGCATATCCTGGACCTGTCAGGCATCTGTGGCTTGCTGGGCATCACTCCTCTAGCCTACATGCCCTGTAATACACATCACCATGCAACTTACCTATTATCTCGAGAAAGGAAGTGGCTATATTTAGGGGGTTTTCCAGGTATGTATTAAGCATAATTCTGGGTCCAAAGGTGCTGAGAATGTAGATTCTCGAATCGGATTAATCTTGAGTTCAAAATAAATTTAAATCCTTATCTTTAACAACAGTCTTAAATGTTTGATTAAACTACCTCAATAAACAATGTACTATTGTGGTACTGGCCGACTGGTCAAGGTGATGAGCTAGGGGGCCTCTACAGCAGGGTGGTGCAGTGGAAGCGTCCTGGGCCCATAACCCCGAGGTTGATGGCTTGTCAGTCGTGACTCGTGTTTTTCCGGAACTTCCCGCTGGGATCAATAAAGTTAATCATTTTCACATATAGACAAGTCGTCGTAAGGATATGCTTTGTGCTGTAAATGTATCTTTGAATCCTTCTTGGAACCATACTTGTGCTTTTCACAGATGATGCTCTTCCCAGGGCTCTGGTTCAGCCATGCGGGCCAAGTGCTGTCTGTGGAAATGGTGGTGCAGCCAGCTGAGCACCACAGCTACGCCAAAGTACAGATCTTACGGCCCTACTGCAAGCCCGGCCAGCACCTGGTACCTCCCGGTAGGCCACAGCGCTGCCGCGGTCTCTATCTCAGAACGCGTTCCCCGTCTGATGAATGTTTTACGACGTGGGACTGGGGGTTGGAAGTGATTTCTCTATCATGGAAATGTTGTTATCTAATGAAACATGCATGGATCGTGCTTTTGTCCAGATACAATTTAGGTGACTTATCTGCCACATCCATTAGGCCGCTGGGATTTGATCTCGCAAACATTGTTTTAGAAATCGAATTATTTAACAATAAAGAAACCATGTCTTGACTGTAGACTAATAACATGTCTCCTTGAGAAGTCTAATCTCCAGCTGAGAGTGCTTCCCAGGACTGGTTAGACCTCCCCATTGCCTACTCTCTCCTGCAGGCTGCGCCTCCCTCCACAACCCATTTAGCTGCTGTTCCCCGGAGCCCCTGTGTAATACGACCGGAGGCTGTGCCATAGGACAGCACTGGTGCCACCTGTTGGACAGCTGTGTGCCTGCCACCAGCCCCTGCAGCCCTTATTACCTTGCCTCAGTGGGCAAGGGCTTCTCCATGCCTCCCCGCCTCTCTGCCACTACCCCCTTCTACCACCTGGTGGCAGACTTTCCTCTAGACTTGTCGCCTAGTTCTGAGCCTGTCCATGTCAAAGTGAGTTCACGCTGGATCCTATTCTATAGTGCGTATGCTTAAAGAGTCCCGAAATATAACTCCATATTTTTACTTATTGGTACAAGAAATCCTATTTTACTCAGCATTATACAGCCTGATATACTATAAAGTGAGTAAAAGGTAACTCAAGGGATCTTTCTGGGGACTTAAACCAATAACCTCCAGGTGAAAAGCTTGCTTATCTAGTATACTGCCAGGATTAATATCATTTATTTTGTAAGTTGATTAATATGTGCTTAAATGATTGTTATGTTGTAATTATGTAATATTATGTTCAGGACCTTCTCCACCCTTCTGCTCCAGGTAATGCTCCCTGAGCAGGAGATTAATGTGTATCCTGATGATGTCCTGGCTCTCCAGCACACCGCGCCAGCTGGGGGCCTCCTGCACTGTTTGAGGGGCTCCAGCTCCCCTTGGCGTCAGAGCTATGTTTCATCGCCAGGGCCGGAGTGGGGCGGCTGGTTAGCAGGCGGGCTCTTGGCCGTGCCCCCCGGGGCACAGTGGGTCGATGGGGTGGTGTGTGACCTGCGCGTGCTCTACGCCGATGCCTTGACCGGTTACACCACCTCCCCAATGCTCAGCACGGGGCAGACTCAAACTATTGATCGCACCCACACGGAGACTGCGGACAGCTTGGGGAGCAATAGGGTATATGGTGATATAGGCCCAACGCTGAGTCCAGTTTTGGGAATCCACCTTGTCTACCCCACCCCAGACCATGATGGGCAAATCCATGTCCCTGTCAGCACCCCGACACTTTTCGTCATCAAAATACAGTCAGGATCACATGCCACCAGCTCCTGGTCAGCCCCCATTTCCCAAACAGGGATCCCCTTCCTGCCGTCCTGCCCCCCCGGACCAGCAGAATCGCACCACGGCTGTGAAAGAGACAGCGCTGACACGTGGTTCGCGCACGCTTACCTGGCGCTGTCTGAGCCGGGATCCCACGTGCTTAACGTCAGTGCGTCTAACCGCATCAGCTCCCAGAGTGTGTCTGTGCGACTGCAGGCTCACCAGCGGGTCAGGGGACTCACCATTCTGCCACGTGGGGTCCAGAGAATGCTGGTGGGAGTCCCACAGGTACAGCCCTCAGCTCCTTCCCTCCTTGTTACTAATGCTGTTCAGAAGACATTTTTATCCAAAGTACTAAATGTAGCTTTTTCTGAAAGTGAGACTGTATACTTACCTTCAGGGCATAAAAGCAAAGTCCCTCTGGAGTGTAACATTTTGGCTTTTGCTGCCCTCAATATGTCCTAAAATTCCTACATTCCTCGCAATTTACTATAAACATTCTATAACTACTCCTGATTCATTTTCGTATCTGTTTGCGCTCTTGTTAACGTACATTTTGTTTACCCTCCGGCTGCAGGTTTTCAATGCAACAGTGGACAGTGGTTCCACAGTGAAGTATACCTGGATCATTGATGACCTTATGCAGTTTGCTTATGAAGGACAGGCCTACAGTGTTGTCTTCAAAAAGCCAGCACAGTACAAGCTTACAGTAAGATTTTTCATTGTAGAACTTACTACCTGCAGTATTTGACATAGGAGAGGCATAGGAGGGAGTTTGGTATGGGAGGAACGCTTAATAATTTAAATGACTAAATATTAATTAGAGGGGATTGAATCCAAGTTCAATTCAATTCTAGATCTGCTTGTCCTACGCAGGGCCGTGGGGATCTGAAGCTTATTTAATAAGCAAATTACATGGTGGAATTATATATTGCTGGTACACAGCTAAACTACCATAACTGATACAACATCCTGTTAAATGCCCTGTACCAGGTGGTCGCAGAAAATCCCGTGAGCTCCCAGTCTGCGGAGGTGATGCTTTCCGTGGAAAATATGTCCCCCATGGCTCAGTCCGGCTTCCTTTCCGTTAGAGAAGTCATCCCTGTCGGTACCTTACAGTTTTTCACCTTCAAGGTCAAAGTGGACACCTGCATTGGAGCTACATTTTGGTCAGTTGGAAACCGGTGGTGCGATTGCAATAGCGAACAATATTGCTCCACAATTTAAAATGAATTTCGATACACAGTGAAGGAGGTGCTGTAAACTTTGTACATGCATATTGTGTTGCATTTGGAGAGCACCTTCAGTTTATTGTTTTATGTACAAAAAGAGCATCTGCCACATAGACAGTATGCATGCTATTCATAGGTGCCATAATAATACCATATATGGTATTTGTACAGGTGGGATTTTGGTGATAACAGCCCGGGTGTGAATCATTCCTATCCTTCCCCTTCTGAGCCCAGAGGGACCCAGCTGGAGCCTGGGGTGAGGCAGACATATCTGCAGGATACCGTCAGCCACAGCTACCAAGAACCAGGTGAAGCAAAGTTTTACCGTTTGTTCTGAGCTTGACATACTTTTTAAATAATAAATGCATGTTGAGCTAGAGGATTGGAATGTGCTTGCTATTCAGTCCTGGTACACTGCAAAAGTCATGCTGATCTATCACAAATGGCTTTGTTTTGTACTATTTATTTTTAGCTCTGCTAAGTGAGAATGTTTTGTACCATCCACTTATTTTGTGTATATTATTACCCCATTAAGGTGACTACAAATTGCACGTCAAAGTCTTCAACCAGTATGACAGCATTGAGAGGGCTGTGTTGGTAAAGGTGCGGAGTCCATTGGCTAAATTGGTGATTTTGGCTACCCCATCTGTCCCACTTGTCAACCAAACATTTAATCTTGAAGCTCTTCCTTGGCCGTCCTCTTATGGAATTCTATATACGTGGAACTTTGGCGGCAGCACCCATGAAGTGAAGGGACCGGAATCCAGAATCAGCCATGTACTGAGAGCAGCAGGCCTATACAATGTTACAGTCAAAGCCAATAACAGCCTTTCAGAGCTTACAACCTTGCTGGCATTGGAAGTAGCTGAGAACATCTCTGGCATCCAGCTCAGCTCCAGTGCTCCAGATGAATTTGGCTCCATCAGCATAATAGAAGGCAATGTATCATCTGGTACCAGTCTCCTTTGGACATTCAACATGGGCGATGGGTCTTTGTTTGAAAACATCTCTAACAGCGTCATGGCCTATACCTACCAGTGCCCTGGAAATTATACAGTGAGAGTAACTGTGAGAAATGCAGTGAGTCAGGCTTCCAAAACAATCAGCATTGAGGTGTATAAGCTAACTATTAACGGAATCCTACCAAATGGATGCTCAGAAAGTGGACACACGACCAATTTTAGAGCATTAGTAACAGGAAATGCTGCCAAGTTGACGTTCTATTGGAATTTTGGGGATGGAACTCCAGTGTCAGTTATCCAGGGGATTTCAACAGCCTCACACATTCATGAACTGCCAGGGAACTATGAAGCAAATCTTACTGTATTTAGCTCTGTGGGACCTACTTTTCTTTCTAAAAACATATGTGTAGAGGAGCTCATTGCTGCCATAACTGTAAATTCTTCAAAAAATGCAGTTGCAGTGAATGAGGAAGTTTGTTTCAGTGCTTTTGTTCAACCCAAACCGGATGAACTTCACAGTTATCAATTTCTGTGGAACAATTCCTGCTGCGATGATTTTGTCCAAGGGCATGCGAGCCACTGTTTCATATTCAAAGAAGACGGTGACTGCCAGGTTTCAGTGGAAGCAAGAAACAATGTGAGCAGGAAAACAGCAAAAACATTGGTCACTGTCATAAAACCAATTATCAGTGTATCTGTGAAAACTTCAGGTCATTGTGGCGCAATGGTGATCAACAAGTCTTACCTATTCTGGGTGGACACTTTCCCAAAGACTATTTTTTCTGTTTTATGGGACATGGGAGATGGTACCCCTAATAAACAAGGTCAAAATATTTCTCATGCCTTCAAATTTGAAGGCGGTTTTAAAATCTCAGCTACTGTGATAAACGGAGTGAGCCAGCACTCTGCTAACATAGACGTGATAGTGATGGTTCCTTTGTCAAACCTAACACTCCAAATCAAAAAGGCAACTGTAGAAGTGGGGGAAGAGGTTGTAATAACAGCACTGACTAATGTCATCGAGCATGTGACTTTCAACTGGTCAGTTGATGTTTCTATCCCAGCTGTGGCCGGAACATCTCGCTTTGCATATACATTTCCCAGAGTGGGTCTCTATCATATATATCTAACTGCTCAAAATAACGTCAGCAAACAGGAAGCTGCAGTTTCAGTTGAAGTTCTGAAAAGGATTGAAGGGGTTCAGATTACAAGCAAGAGCCTCATTTCTATGAAGTACTTACCAACACAGGAGACTGTCCTTTTGTCTGCAGTAGTAACAGGTGGCTCCAACTTAACTTACTTCTGGATGGTTTTAGTGAACGGAAAAAATAGGTCGACGCAAACTGGAGAACATTTCCAGCTGTTTACAGAAAGTCCCGGAGATATTTTTGTGGAGATGACAGTCTCCAACCGCCTAGGGAAAGTCAATAGCAGTGTTTTGCTCAGGGCAGAGGAGCGCGTTTCTGGAGTCAGGATTTCCACTGCAAGGGATATTGTGGCAGTGGGTAAGCCTGTAGAGATTTCAGTCAGTGTGAGAAATGGAACCGACCTCCAGTTTCTCTGGGATGTAGGCTTCAGTACATCTCCCTTACCATCAGCCGGGCCCTCACTTCAACACGTTTTTAGTACATTGGGTCCTACTATAGTCAAAGCATCAGTAAGCAATATGCTCGGCTACAGTGAAGCCACTAAGCTGCTTATAGTACAGGAGGAAATTCAGAAGGTGACCTTTAAGATTAATGACAAGATGAATCCATTCTTTGTCTCTTCAAACTCTGAGTTGCTTTTCTTTGCATCGGTTGAGAAAGGAAACTGTTTAACCTGGGAATGGGAATGTTTCTCAGAGAACAAAGGACCAATACGTTTTGGCAGCATGCAGTCAGTCCTACATTCCTTTTCGGTCACAGGGGTCTATCAGGTGCTACTCAATGTCTCTAATAACATCAGCTGGCAAGCGGTTACCCATGAAGTAAATGTTCAGGATGCAATCCAAGGACTGAATTTGAATGTAAGCAGCCATATAGTCTGCACTGATGACCCCATTGTTTTCATGCCAACCATCTCAACAGGAAGTGATGTTCATGTATATGTGGACATCGATAATGGGAATTCATCCATCGGTCTGGTTGATAAGCATTTTATATTATCTTCACTTCCAGTAGGTAACCACACCATCACGGCTAGAGCCTGGAACAATGTAAGCAACTCAGCTGTAGCTGTGAATGTACAAGTCGTAGAGAAGATTCTGGGACTGAAACTGGTCAACTGCTGCCGTCCTGTTCTGGAATCCCTTAAAGAGATCAGCTTCGAAGCAGAGGTCCTCAATAAAAGCCCAACAATTTACCACTGGAATTTCAGTCTAGCTGGATTTCAGCCCTCGTGGGCAATAGGACCAAAGGTTATCTACATCCCGATTGGACATGGAACACTGACCTTAAATGTTGTGGCCAGTAATGGCTTCTGTTCACAGTCTATTAGTGAAAGGGTAAGCGTAGAGTGGCCTGTGCAGTATGCCAGGATCGTTTCCAAACCAGCAATGATTTTTGTTAGTCAGCTAATTGTGTTTTCTGCTATGACTAATAATGGCAGCAATCTAAGATTCAAGTGGGAATTCGGTGATTCTGACGAGGCGACAGTAATCACTGACTCCAATGCAGTTAGTCACACATATTACTTTCCTGGTAGGTATGTTGTCCAGGTGACAGTGTTAAATAATATCAGCCAAGTAGTGACACAATTGCCCGTTGAAGCCAGAAATCTGGAGTGTGCCTTACCTCGTGTAGCTTTAATTCAGAAACAGCCCATAATCCTCAGATCTAGAGCAAGCTACTTCGAAGCTAATGTGGACCTTCAGGGCTGTGTTGCATACAAGACGAGCTATTTGTGGGAAGCCTTCTTTACTCCATTGTGCCGGGAAGAGGACATAGTTCCCCTGTGTGCTACAGTCGACTTGACCATGCCACTGCTGACGCTTCCCAAGCAGGCCCTGGCTGTGGGTACCTACTGCCTGAGATTCACTGCAGCTCTTCAGGGAACACCTCTGCTGCAGCAGCAAAGCATCAAAGTAACTGTGGTCCACAGTCCTCTGATCCCATTGATTAAGGGAGGGTCACACAGGATCTGGTCAAGCAACAGGGATCTTCTTTTGGATGGAACTGAGTCACGTGATCCTGATTATGAGACTGAGGATGGCAACCCTCTGCAGTACCAGTGGGATTACATTATTCAAGTAAGATTCCAGCCCCTCACACCACCGAAACTATAATAGAAGATGAGGATGCCACAACATGTTGAATTTGAAATCTAAAAAGTGAAAACACAATTGTCTAGCTTTGTCATCGGAGATGTTGTTTCCTATTCTTATTCATATTCATTGTTTGATTGCCTCTCTGCGGTCAAATTTTCTGTTCACTTCTAGAATCCTGCAGTCCCACCCTGCCGTACCACCATTACCCAGCGCAACAGCAGTACTTTCCTGGTATCTCACAAGATGCTGCATGCTGGAAGTGTGTACCTCTTTACCCTCACTGTCCACAAAGGAGGCCGGCCATCTGTCTCCACAAGCCAATCTGTACGTAGAAAGCAAACCTTGCACATCAATCCATATCTCAAATACCATCATTTACTTTGCTATGCTTTTATTAACTGTTGACTGCTCTTTGAGGATATTTAACAGTTGTGGTTTAACTCTGGATATTCGGGGGAGCTGTTAAGGTTAACACATTTCCTCAAATATTAACCTTTTGATGATTTCCATCCATGATTTTATTTCCTTTTAAAGCTACCTCTTTTTAATAATTAAAACTCAGCATTTCGCTTCATTCTAACTGAGTGGAGTTTTGCTCCCTGCTGCCCTCTGCAGGTGGTGGTGGACGTTGGTGAGATGCTCTCCGTGAGTGTGCTGTGCGTCTCCTGCCACTCCACCTCTTCCTTCCACTCCAGCTTCAGCAGGCCCGTCGTTTTCTCCGGTTCTTGTTCCTCCTGCAATGGCAGTTTGCAGGTCAGCAGGCCCGTCGTTTTGTCTGGTTCCTGTTCCTCCTGCAATGGCAGTTTGCAGGTCAGCGGGCCCGTCGTTTTGTCTGGTTCCTGTTCCTCCTGCAATGGCAGTTTGCAGGTCAGCGGGCCCGTCATTTTCTCCGGTTCCTGTTCCTCCTGCAATGGCAGTTTGCAGGTCAGCAGGCCTGTC
>JAODKL010000095.1:11284314-11304772 GCA_026780765.1 Petrocephalus schoutedeni
TATATCCTGCACTCTGGTGGAGTTAGCAGAAACACTTCGGGCCACAGACAGCATGAAGTCTGAGATGCTTGTCTGCAATGGGGGACTGTGACCAGCTGCACTGAGGCTTCAGTGGCAATTTTAAGAATATTTTGTACTTTTTATATATATTTATATTTTATTATATTTAACTTTTTACTCTGTATTCTAAGTACTTATACTTATAAACTTTATATACCTATACATTTTCTATACTTATAAACTTTATATACTTAAAAACCTTTTATACTTATATACTTATAAACTTGATATACTTGTACTTTATATACTTATACTATATACTTATAAATAGCATATTACTATTTTTTAAAGAGTTGCTGAACTTATGATGTACATTTATATTTTATTTTTCACTCTATATTGTAAATGCTTATATATATATTTTATATACTTATATATGTGATGTCCTGTTGTGTTGTATGTACAGTAATCCTGGAGAACATCATTTCGTCTCACTGTGTGCTCTAATATACATGGCTGAGATGACGAATCAAGTGCTGCTGCTACTATTACTAAAGAGGAACAGTCATCTGCTGCGCTGAGGCTTCACTGGCAATTTGCATAACCAATAAAGAGTGCTGAATCCTGCAACCTGAGTGACATAATTCCTGTAAGAAGTAGTCGTGCATAAGCTAGAACTAAAGTTACACTGCTACCAAAATAGTTTTCATTACAGACACGACAGTTAGACTACCAAAGAGAAATGGTTCAAATAGCCCACTTTATTCAACAAACAAAAAAATAGTTTGATCTTGGCAGGTGGAAAAACCCACGTATTATTCAAAACATGCTAAATACCATAAAACAGGCCATCTCTGATAATTAAACAAACAGTATGTGTGTGTCAAAACAGACACGTTATGCTACATGGCGCTGTAGTCCCTATAAGGATAGAACATCTAGTCAGGCTGTTTGGCCATGGAAGGCAGCCCCCTCAGGTGACACCGAAGGAGCTGAGTTACAGGCTGTGCTCAAGGGCCTGCAGATGTGCTGAGGTCGGGCTTGAGCTGGTGACCTTCCAATTACAGGAACAGACACTTAACCTGCTGAGCCACACTCTGCCCCCCCCCAAAAGATCTGACATTCACATTTTGGATATGTGCAGTTTCAGATCGCTACAACATAATTGGAAAGGTGTGAGAATTGAAAGGTATGTAACTGATTTAATACTGGTAAACTCTCAAACTTGGGTTTGTGGGCCTCAAAATCTTACTAGTGAAGATGTATTTACAGATACCTGCAATAAGAGTTCTTACTAGAAAGAACTGAATTATAGAGCTGTACAATATGACTCTTTACTAGTGAAAATTGAATTTAGTATATGTGAATATCCTAAAATGTGATGGGAGTTAATGGGAAGATATGACTAGTAAAAGCTGAATTACAGAGCACAGTCCTACTAGTAAAAATACAAATCTTGATCATTCTTCCTATTGAGAACTGCATTTTTACTAGAAAGAATTAAGTTATGACGAGTAAGCTTATAAAAGACTTTATTTGGCTTGCTATAATGGTCGCCCTAGGTTAATTCTGTTCCACAGCACCACCGTGCGGCCAAACAGCGTACTGCCGCTTGCTGAGACGAACCTGCGCACTGACTGCACTTTCACTTTACAGTCCGGCTGCGTTTAAGCCGCAGCCAGCCGACGGCACGGTTTTCCTCCGTAAGATGTCAAGGCGGGCCTGGGCACTGTCGCTGCGCATTAACAGTCGCATCGCGACACTAAGCTTCAGCAAGACATTCCCGGGACTGGGGAAGACTCCGGCCGCAGAGCGGGGCAGAGGCGCCGGCGGCTTCCCTCTCCCGGCTAGACAAACGTGCCCCTCCCCGGGGAACATAAGGACTCCCCGGCACTGGTCCAGGTAAACCTAAAAGCAAAAGACCATGCGGCATCTAAGCCCGGACAGATCGGGTACGGCTGCATGTGTTCAGAATGAGGACAGCAGCTGAAGGCCTCAGTACAGTACAGACCATGCCGCATTTAAGCAGTTAGCAGTTATTAATAATAAGTAATAAGTATTCCTGCTGTTATGAGTATAATACGTGCGCCTCCAACACAATTTTGTATCTGGTAATACAACAGGCGCATGTAGTATAATATTATGGGATGTGGGGAATAGTGTTACCCATAGCACGGCCAGTCGCTTGTCATTTTAAAGCTGTCAGCTGTGCCGTGACATTTATATATCTGAGTGTCCCGCTGGCTGTTGAATGGATACGCGGGATAATTCACTGTACCTGGTAAAACAGCAGCGTATTATTTGCCATGTTTTCCCCCACTGACTGTGTGTTAGCTTACCAGTTAGTTACAGCTTTTTATGCATTTTTCGTGCGTAGGGAAGTGGGGCTGATGTTAGTGGCCGGCTAAGGGCCGCTTTCGGTTTCCCTTCCGGTGTCCCGCCGCAAACCTACCGCGCTGCCTACAGCCAGATGTGCTTCTCCGTGACGTCACACGCCGCGCGCCCGGCAGATGTGCTGCGCGCGTCCCACTGCGATCGTTGACTGCGCAGTTAATTCCCCATCTTTTACGTAACGCGTTCGTCTAGAGATCTAAAGCGTATCCTTCGGCTTTCTTCGGTTTCATATATTTTAGATGGACTTCCCATGTATGTAACCGCTTGCAATTTACTATTAGCCTCGGTGTACGTTTCAGTAATTCATTTTTGAAGGGGTTTTTTCCCCTCCTAATACGAAGTTCTTCTTTTACAGGGCCGCTTGTATAGCGGGTCTCTGCATGGCGTCAGGGGGCGATGTGCAGAACAGGGTACCTGGATCCCCAGGAAGATGCATAAACCGCTTGAGCAAAGAAAGATCCCCGTATCTGCTGCAACATGCTCATAACCCTGTGGACTGGTGAGCACCACAGGAATGCAGCGCCTTTCTTTGTAGAACCGTTCCTAAGCTATTATTCCCTAATGGTTTGTGGCTCAGTGGGTCGGTGCTCTGCAACTTTGGTTAGAAGTACACTGGTTCCAATCCTGTAGTCTACAGGCTGATTTCCTGTTGGGTATTTGAACAAGGCTCTTAACCCCAACTTCTCCAGGGACTGCCTGACCCTGATATCTCAGTTGTATGTCATTATGAATATAAATGGCTACTAAATAAATAAATGCTGACCCTTAGGTTTCCATGGGGACAGGAAGCATTTGACAAGGCAAAGAAGGAAGATAAGCCCATATTCCTGTCAGGTACATGATTTATGTATCAGCATACATGCTATTGTCCTTAGATTTTGGTTGATACTGAGTATGTCTTATGTTCTCCATCCCATAGTGGGGTACTCCACCTGTCACTGGTGTCATGTGATGGAGAGAGAGTCTTTTGAGGATGTGGAAATTGGCAAGATCCTCAGCAACAACTTTGTTTGCATCAAAGTTGATCGGGAGGAGCGGCCAGATGTTGACAAACTCTATATGACATTTGTCCAGGTCCGAATTTGTAAAAGATAGTATCATATTTTTTATCTTCTTATGCAGCATCACACGTTGGATCTGCTATATTGCTGAAATTCATTCAAAATAGTAATTTCTTGTCCTGTCTTATTAAAGTAATCAACCTTTTTGGAATTCAAATCATGGGGCGGAATTTGTATGACAGAGCTGTTCTGCTTCGGTGTTGGATGGCGGCCGCTCTCTGTGAAGCCATGAGAATTTTTAAACAGTAGAGGAATTAAACTGGTTCAGTCAAAACAGAAATTAGGAATCAGGTGGTTCATTGTCTGGCTTGAATAAAAGTCTTCAGACCGGGGCTGAGGAGCTGTGATCTTTGCGGAAAGCTATTCAGACAAGGCTGCAGATTCTTTATTCATTTTCATAGCAGACATTCCCTATGTTGCTATACGAGAATTCAGTAGGTTGTATTTTTCACTGTAAATGTATGTTTCTTCAGATCTTTCTGTAGTGCATGTTATGTTATGTTTTTCTTTTTTTTTAATGTTCCTTGATTACGTATTAAAAGACCTATGATTACATTCAAATCTCAGTCAGCTAAATCGTTGACCAGCTCAAGTAACAGTGACCTGGGCTGTTTAGGAGGAAATGGAACTAACTGAAATTAGAGTGTTTCGATATAGGTCTTGTCATTTTCTGGATGCCCAGTTCCTCAATTGATTGGTATCATTTTAATTTAGATTTAGATTTTTTTTGACTAAGCAGTGTTCACCACTATCAAAGGCAATGGTAAATAGTAATAAGTACGTCTGCATAAATTAGGAGTATTTCTATAGCTTTTACTTCAATCTCTTTTCAGGCTACCTTTGGGGGTGGAGGATGGCCAATGAGTGTGTGGCTCACCCCTGAGCTTCGGCCGTTTTTTGGTGGCACGTACTTCCCACCTGGAGATAGTGGGCGCAGACCTGGCTTTAAAACTGTATTATTGCAAATTATAGAGCAGGTAGGGTTTTCCTTGGCACACACCCAAGAATAAGAGGTAGTGTTCAAGGGTACAGATTTGTAACCTAAATTTGTTGCTTGCTCAGTCTCAGGAGAAAACCTGAGCATTCAGTAGATCTCAAAGCTAAATTGCTTCAGAGAAAAGTACAGCTGTGTAAATGATAGAATTGTTATTATTGTTATTGTAATTAATAATAATAATGACGATGGCAATAATAATAAAACTGAGATAGCTCAGTACCTCCCCATACCCACTATTTCATTGTACCCTTCCCTCTCAGTGGCAGAGTAACCGAGAGGCTCTTGAGTCCAGTGGGAAGCGAGTCATTGAGGCCCTGAAAAAAGCCACTGCCTTTGGCACCCTGCCGGGGGCCTCCCCTCCACACGCCCTCGAAGTGGCCCAGAGATGCTTCCACCAGCTGGCGCAGTCGTATGAAGAGGAGTACGGGGGATTTAGGAAGGCACCCAAGTTCCCCACCCCAGGTTAGCAGGACTCTGTGACACCATCACATATGGGTGCAAAGATGCATCGGTGCATCACAATGAATCTGTGATTAGTATGGTGATTCGGTGCATTCACTCCAAATGATAATATTTCTACTCCAGATCTGCAAGCTCTGAAGTTCATTTGCCGCAAGTAGAGGCACAAAGTAGCAGTGCTAGCACGTAAAATTTTGAAATACTGGGTGGCAGGGAAAGGTTCATTAATATTCATAAGCAAACGAAACATTTCGGAAACTCAGCGCTATTTTGTAGCACAGAGCACTCTCTCCAACAGTTAAGAGAATTTTTGCACTCAGGTGCTTTTGGGAAATGCCTCTGTTTTGTAGCACAAAAAAAAGTTATTTTTGCAAGCTGCAGTAAAGACCCTGGTAGCCTCAGATAGCTAACTAGCCTTAGAGATGCACGACATATATTTTAACGTTGGTATTGGCCAGTACACATTAAAAAGCAAGATATTGACATTGGTCTGATGTGTCTATCTTGCCAGTACTGCCAACCGATATTTCAACATAATAGTTTTCAGAATTGGTTCGCTAATTTGCTCCTGCAGGCAGGGCAACTTTTACTGCTGGAAAGGTCCCCCTCTCCCCCAGTCAGGTAGCACTTTATGGAAGTGTTTGATTTTTTTCTTGTACGGTTCAGTGGTTGGCCTTTTTACAATTTTACACTGGTATGTTTCTCTGTTTAATAATAATAATAATAATAATAATAAAGTAATGTTATGAGATTCTGCTTTCTTTGTACTCCATTAATAGTGTGTAATTAAGTTCCCATGATCACATTTGTGATTTTTTTTTTATCAGTGAAGCTAAAAAGGTTTGAATTTAGGCAATCAAAAAAATTGAGTAATCAATTAATCAAATCATGATAGAAATGAAAGAATTGTGATGTATGAATAATTGTAATCAAACCACCTTGGGGCCGACTGTTTATACCCATACTGTCAGAGTATATGTCTGGACAGTCACTAAAATCTGGCCCTGTTACACATTTCCCCTGAATTAAAAAACTCGTCACGTTCTGTGGAAAGCAGGTATGTGGTTTGTTCTATGAATCTGGGTCTTGTATGCAGACCTTTTGTTTTGACCATAATGTCTGTTGGGATGTTATGGACCTCAGATTCAGAACTGCTACCCAGGTGTTTCTGGGGAGATGATCTCAATCTAATTGCTGTCAGTACATAGAGATATATTTTTTCTTTAACATGCGTCAGTTTCTGCAATCTAATTTCTCTCGAGTGACTCCACACTGCCTCCACAGTGAACCTGATGTTCCTCATGTCGTTCTGGGCGATGAACCGGTCCACATCAGAGGGGGTGGAGGCCCTGCAGATGGCTCTCCACACAATGCGGATGATGGCCCTAGGTGGCATTCGTGACCATGTGGCGCAGGTACTGCGGCTTAACCTCACCAGCATGTGTGGGCCACGGTTCCGCATCTGGTGCATTTTATCTGGAAATTCAGCCTATTTCAATAACCATGTCCCTTTATTGAAAGTAGCTTTTTTGCTGGGTTAAATGAGGAAGGGGCTTGGACTGAAGTGTTTTTTCACCCTTCCTGCCATGATTGGTATGTCTACAGGCTAGTGTCCCGACCACATGGTGTCGACCGACTGCTTCATTAGAAATGCACGACACCCCATATTCCTTAAGAAAACACTATTATTTTACGGAGTCTACATTCTTTTAATTACTTCCTGTTATCGAACGACACTTTGGATTATTTATTACGTTTTTGTCTGGCGTCTCTTCCGTTTTGCTGCCTTCTTTTCTTCCTCTTCCTTCTTTTTGCTCTATTCTTCGCTCCCGGCCTGATTTTTCCATCCGCTCCCTGTGTTTTTCCCCCCATCTCCCTTCACCCTCCTCTGTTCCCCGGCGTCTCCCTCAGGGTTTCCACCGTTACTCCACGGACTCTTCCTGGCACGTGCCTCACTTCGAGAAGATGCTGTACGACCAGGCCCAGCTGGCAGTGGCCTACATCACCGCCTACCAGGTTGGGGGGGCACCTGCGTTTGTGCCTTTTGGGACCCTGTCTGCGCCGCCTTTCTTCTCTTCTGCCTTTCCGTCAGGATCGAGAGGGGATTAGTGTAAACCCCAGCGTCGCTTCTCCTCATTTGTTATGAATGGACATGTTTTCAAATCCTGTAGTAATTTGCAGTTGAAACTGGATCATTTTGAGCTTGTATACTGATCCCCATTAACAGATGTCATAGTTTGTTGAAGTGAGTCCAGCAACGTAACAGAATCCAGGTGTCCACTGGACTCTCGCATAGTCTTGACGACACGGGTTAGATTACAGAACTGTTCTTCTCAAATGTTTTACTATTTGCAAAAAGGCTCTTCAAGAATGATGTCTACTAATTGGGAGGTTTTCTGTATAGGCACATGAGTTTTTCTGCGACAGCGAGTACCCAGTGAAGCCATTTGTCCCTTGGTTCTGAGCCTCATTGTTCTGAAGGGCACCGCTCCCAGCAGGAAAGTATCGCTGTGTCCCTGGAACATAGATGATAAGTCACTGTCGGTACATCAAACCCATCTTCTAACAAAATGAGGCCTTCTAACAAAATGGTTGTCCACTTGGGAACCACCAGTAAAGGTATTGAATGTTTAGTGAAGGCAAGACGTCCAGTGCTATGCAGATGTGAGGTTGTATGAGAGTTACATTTTATTTTAGCCAAAGTGGCATAGAATTGAGATGGCAAGGTCAGCTGGTTGCCGGGGCCATTTGCGATAAGGGCCCAACTATGACATCACTCCGCCAACCGCGGAACTGGACCGGGCGGGCCGCATACTCCCATCATACGGGGGACCTGGACCGGGCGGGCCGCATACTCCCATCATACGGGGGACCTGGACCGGGCGGGCCGCATACACCCATCATACGGGGGACCTGTGAAGTTGTTCTGTTTGTGGTGTTTGTTTGTACTGGGTGCTCTTAGTTCACTTTGCCCCCTGAACAGTTATTCACTGGGTTTACAGGCAGGGGTTTCAAGTTTAAGTTTCAAGATTTATTTGTGACATACATGATTAGCATATTTCACACGTCAGCCCCCGTGGCTGGTCACACTTCTTGGACACATCCTGTAAATATTGCATGTCCTTTGTATCCCAAATTGTTCCCTGTCCTCACTTTTGTCAACTTCTTTGCCTGCTTCTCTGCAGAATATATATATATTTTGTCTGCCTCTTGCTGTTGTGGTTTTCCTTTTAATTCTTCTGTGTAGACGGGGCAGCTCTCTGTTCCCTGGGTGTTATCCAGCTTAATATGGGCCAACCTGTTTTCTAAGGGAGTTCTCAGCGGTTTTGGTGCCGTGCACACGAGCGGTCCTCTGTGTTTCTGCCGGGACAGGTGTCCGGGGAGCTGCTCTTCGCAGACGTGGCTCGGGACGTGTTGCGCTACGTCTCGGGAGATCTGAGTGACAAGGTGAGCGATCTCGGGTCTCCTCGGCCCGTCTCGGCGCGGCACCTGGCCGCACGCGCTCTGCTGACGCCGCAGCTCGCACACACCGGCGGCACACACCGGCGGCACAGAATCTCTGAAATTGGGTCAGCGAGGTCAGCTTGTTGCCTCGCTGTCAGCTGTTTGCTGTGGAGTATTGTGGTTTTCCAGTAGACAAACGGCTGGCTTAACCCTTCTCCCGTGATAATTTCCCCATGTGAAATTTGCCTACCGTTTAATGATGCTCTGGGGTCAGATTGACCCCAAACACGGGATAGGGGTTAATTAACATTACCGTCATATTAATCTTACATCTTTTGTAATATATTTTCACAATATTATTATACAAGTGAAAGAGCTTGATAGAATATATAATGGCACATATGTATTTCACACATGAAATTCGACAGCATATTTTGCATGCTGTCCCGGCCCTATGACGAGTATCAGTGGGATTACCGCTGCGCTTTGCCCTGCAGTCCGGAGGCTTCTATAGCGCAGAGGATGCAGACTCTTCCCCCACAGCTGGGGCTGGCGAGAAGAGGGAGGGGGCCTTCTGCGTATGGACAGCCAGGGAGATTAGGGAGCTGCTACCGGAACCTGTAGGGGGCGCCACTGGGGGAGCCACGCGGGCTGACGTCTTCATGCACCACTACGGTGTCAAGGAGCAGGGCAACGTGGATCCTAGCCAGGTACACACCTGCCCTCTGTTAGTGTGTGCTGGAGATTAAAGGAAGAGGCAGCAATTTAGCCAAGCAGAACGGTTTTAGTGCTGCTGTGTAGGGTTCTTTGCATTGGGCGAGCTGTTTAGCTTAGGAAGTTACACTGGAGGAAGAGAAAATAGGGCACAGAAATCAAGTGTCAGGATTATGTCAGTATATGTGGAAGCCTTGCTTATAGAGGAACTGCTTTTTATTAGGAACATAGATCTGTGGCTAAATGTAGTAACCCCAGTTTATTCCTTCCTGCCTTCCTGTTAGGACCCTCATGGTGAGCTGTCGGGGCAGAACGTGCTTATCGTCCGATATTCTCTGGAACTGACGGCTGCCCGCTTTGGCCTGAGTGTGGAGGAGACGGATGAGGTGTTGGTGGAAGGCAGGGAGAGGCTGGCAAAGGTGCGGAAGACCCGGCCTCCACCTCACCTGGACACCAAGATGCTCTCCTCCTGGAACGGTGAGGGGGTGCGGGTGCTGAACACTTCTCTCGGTCATTGCAGTATTTGGTGCTTAATACCTTATTCCCTTGAGGCCTTTCACTATAAGGTAAAGCCAAAGCTAAAACGGAGACAAATGCATTAAAGGCTGGTGTGTCCACACTTTTGACTGGTACTGTATGATGCTCAGGACTCTTTTTAATAACACCATTACTTTCATGTCCTGTTCTATGAGGCTTTACAGATTTTCACTTTTTCTCTCCCTCCCTCATAGAGCTATATAGGAAGTCCAGGTCTTATCCCAGAGTAATGCACTCTGGGAATGTGATTATTGAACTGATTTCTTAATTAAGAGTAGGCCGGGCCGTGGCTTAATTGAAGTTTTCCTTACATCGACTTTTTTAATTCACTTCAATTGAAGCTTTCACCATGCAACGTTTCCTTATCATGACTCAATGCACTCATTCATTGGAGGTGAGAGTCCCGGTGCTACCACTGAGCACTCTCAGTGCTGCAGCTTCCGTTATGGTCCCTTATGGTTCTCCTACCATATATGGGCATAATGAGGAAGGCATTATGGGAAACTGGAATTACCACGTAACCCCGATGTGGTATGTGTTGCCACTCTGCTGACCTGTTGAAATCATTTCTCATATTTTTCTGGTAAAAGCATCAGGATATCATTTATTTATTTGATTTGTTTAACTAAGATTGTCTTTGGGTGAAAGTACCTAAATGACAAGATTTAGAATGAGCAAATGGGTTTTTGCTATGTGTTTTTTCTGCTTAATTTTTGCTGTGAAGGAGCCAACAGCAAGGTTTGGTGTGCACAAAAATCTGCCAAAGTTAATATTAGATAGTTAATCTCATGATTGACAGGGTGATTTTACCTTTTTCCCCCTGAGTTGCTCCAGAGACTCTGTGACCATCTCAGAAATCATTGGCTAAATAAATATATAATGTAATTAGCAGGATCATATCTCGAGTGAATCCTGTTCTGCTGGAAATATCGGCATTCTTGACCCGTTCTCCCCCGCGCCGCCCTTTGTAGGGTTGATGCTGTCGGGGTTTGCGCGAGCCGGCGCCGCCCTGGGGGACGAGGCGCTGACGGAGCGGGCGGTAGCTGCTGCCCGTTTCCTGAGGAAGCACCTGTGGGACGAGGCCGAGGGCCGGATGCTGCATGCGTGTTACCGCGGTGACGGGATGGAGGTGGAGCAAATGTGAGTTCCCCTGGATGGCCTCCTTTCTTCACTTGGCGGCTTGGTTAACGTGTTTGGGGTCAATCTGACCCCAGAGCATCATTTAATGGTAGGCAAATTTCACATGGGGAAATTATCACGGGAAAAGGGTTAACGGAAGTCATCAGAACTTCTGTGGAGGGCCAGAAGCTTGTGTCGGGGTGCTGGCATTCAGGTGGGGCGCGATGCTACAGTCAGAGGGGCACAGAGGAACGTCTGCGGTGGGGGACACGTCTAATGTTAGCTCCCGACGCGTCTGATAGCCAGCGTTTCATGATTTATTTGTGGGTTTTTCAACACAACTCGCGGGCAAAGGGCACACACACAGAACTTCACCACACATTCGTACGTGCCGCGCTACAGCTGGTCTGTCTGCTCTCTGCAGACGCCACACCCGGCTGTTGGAAACCGAGGCTGCAGAAAGCATTGCTGTCACACCTCGCTCTCCGCGAGAACAAAGGAGAAGTTTCTGCTCGCAGCATTTTCCTTCTTTTCATATATGTAAAAAATAAAAACTTCTTCACGGAATGGGAAGCCGGCTCACTGTCAGCCGTGCGCTCGGAGAGCCGGGATGTGTCAGAGTGCTTTTAATTTGCTCCCATCTGCCGCAGGAGGATTTCCTCTTCAGAATTTAATAATTCCACAGCGCCAGAACATTGCCAGATTGAAGATGATTAATTTATAGGAAAGTCTGCTGTTTTCTGCTGATTGCATGTCTGCTCTGCCCAGTTTCTGCAGCACCGGGACTCTCTTCCAGCCTCCGCTCCCTCTCGGAAATGTAACATTTATGATTCAGCCGCCATCCAATCACGCTCCCAATAATGCTGTGCAAACAGACCAGACCAAAAACAAACAAAACATGTATACCCGTGTCCTGCCCTAGCGATATAGTCCGTAACTCTTATTAGACATGTGCTAAGTATCGAATATTCCCCATTCAGTGCAGTGATGTCAAATGCAAGGCGGGATGAAGTTGATGTCTTTTTGGGGTGGAACTCCCGTCTAAGACGTGGCGGAGTGTGGCTGCTTGCCAGCGTTTTGGGCACAGGCGAGACTGAGAGCGCGTAATCCGGTCTGACCTGGCAGCGTTACTAAAAACGGCGAGGGTGGCGTCACGCCGAGTGAGATTATCGAGGCGTTGGAGGGGAGCGCAGACACCACAGCAGGCACTGTAAGGTATGCAGGGCTAGACTGCCTATCCGGGAAGCAGTGCTTAGGAAGGAAGGACTGATGCCAATATGAGCGTAACTAATTATGATGCTGATATGGATAATGACGGTAATACGTATAATAGTTGGCGTTACTGAAGGGCACCGCCATAGCTGCGGGTGCAGTTACCATTCCCAGCAGCTTTGGGTTAAGTGTCTAAGAATTGCTCATAGTGTGTCTGTACCTGTGCTCATATGCCGGTTTGTATTTACTGCACTGAGGGGACCAAATGTCCCCAAAAGGTGGTAAAACCCTTTTAAACTTTTTAACAGTATTATATTTTGTTTGGTTACTTATGGTTAAGGTTAGGGCTGGGTCTGGGTTAGGGTTATCATAGAAGGTATGTTTCACCCATAGAAATGACTCCCCACAATGTCAGGAATACATGAAATACGGTGCATGCATATATTTGCGTGTGGTTTATGTACATATTACATTGTGGGGATCAGATGTCTCCACACTGTGATGAAGACCCGTGATTTTGACATTAGGGGGGTGGGGGGTACCATTTTTTCAGTCCCCACAAAGATATGGATACAAACGTGTGTGCGTGCATCCAGCCTGCAGCACCCTGGCATCCCATCCAGGGTGTTCCCCCGCCTTCTGCTTGCTGGGAGAGCTGCCAGAAAGGCACCATACAGACTTTCAAATTGGGCAACATCGGGACCAGACCAGGGCTGCAAACGGGATTCTGCCATTTAACTCAGTCACAATCTTATGAGCCACAGAAGACGGTTTGGTTATAGATGAAGTCCGGGTTTTACTGGAGAGTCAGAACATCCCGGTGACACATTGTGGCTTCTGATGTCCACGTGATGGGGTGAGTTGGGGTGACTCGCTTTTTGCTTTATAAATACCCCAATATTTATTACAACAAAATCACATTGTCATATTTGAAAGAGTTCCAATGCCTTGCTGCCCTGATGTATTATACAAAAAGATCTTTTTGTATTCGCTCTTCTGACCAGATCACAATTAAAGCTTGGGTCTCTTCATTTGTCTACGCATCCATAATTATTACTTTTTTTTTGGCAGACTATTTGCAAAACTAATCGACAAATAAAGCGTTTGTAAGTCCCATCCCAGAGTACCGAAGTACCAAAAAAGTACCGTGACTGGTTTGGTACTTTAGGATTTTTTGGTAGGCAAAAGGAAGGTACTGAGAGTACGGAACCTGGTGTGGTGGAGAGCTGCCGTGTGTAGCTGGTGTGTAGAAGTATCTGAGGTTCACTGTGAAGTATCTGAGGTTCATAAGTCTTGGTGGATTGCTAATGGCGCAGTTAAGGAAGTGACTGTAGTGCTGAAGTTAATGCATGTAACTCAGGATGAAGCAGTCCTACGTTAAAATTGTAATGAGAGGTGCCACTAATTTAAATAACGTTTTACCCGAATGTGTGGCCAGGAAAAGGTAGGTTTTAGAGAAAGATGTATAGTACTGTACAAAAGTCTTAGGTAAACAAAGGAAGTGTTTGAAGTTATTTATCTGGGTAGCAAGTGTATATTTGTTAAAAATAAAAAACTATTTAAAATTAGAACATATGCAAATTAAGAGTAACAAAAAAAATAACAGGAATTTCTCCAAAACGTCACATATCTTATTGGATGGCTCGATGAACACACTTTAGTGTGTTTAGCCTTGAGGTAAAATGTATGTGGGTGTATTGGATGGTTACTGCAAATACTGCAAAAACTGGTGATTTTAGGAGTGGTTTTGAAATGGCTGTAACACAGCCATGAAATCATAGTTTTACACCAACACGAAGATCATTTAAACATCATTTCTGTGACTGCCTCAGACTTTTGCACTGTATTGTTTAACATCAACATGCAACTTTTGTATTGAAAAGGTGTTTTTCTTATGTGGAAACTAGTGGTCGACCCATATTGGTTTTTGAAGGCCAATATCGATACCGATTGTTATATATATAACAGATATTTGAAAACGATGTGTATTTGCCTTTATATGCTTTCTTTCCATCCATCTACAATGAGAATTTAGTGATATAAAGTCCACTATTAGAGTAAAGCTGCTCTATTTAAAGTAAATGCTACTTGTTAACTTAATGGCAAATGATTCATTATACAATATAAAACAAAAAAGAAACATGTATACACTTTTTGAAGATTCTTAAGTATAACACAGTTGCGGCAAGAATAAGACATTAAAAATAAAGCATCTAATAAGACTGAACCGGACAAATCAAATTAATAGACGCTTTAATACCATTAAAACCTTTTGCTTAATAACAGAGTCTGGTAGCGCATTTAAATTAGCAGTAAGAGACTCCACGTTGTTTTCAGCTAACGTTACACGTAATGACAATGTGAGAATCTCATAGGGATGAGTAATGTAAGTACTGTAATGTAAAGTAAGGTAAGCAGTGTGGAAGCTCAAATAAGCTCCTGTTGCATCGTTAGCTGTCGCCGCTACATAACGCTATTAACACTTTGTCATTACAGGTAACATTGCTGGCTCATTCGGCAGCGTACCGAATTCACAAAAAAAAAAATCCAGTCTGGTTTTCTGAATTAACGAGATACACTTTATATGCTTGGATGTTATCTCTTTAGTGAATGCATGACGCTTCCATAGGCTCATGTTATCACCTCAGCAAGGTTCATTATTCAGACATTTTCAGCAGTGTAACTGGGAAAGCGGGCAGGATTTTCATTATGGAAATATCTTACATGAGCTCTGTGGTGTTTTGTAACTTCAGTGTGTAGGACTGTAATGTTTTAATTTGGGGCTCCTCTCTCTTCTTCTCTTCCTTGGGGCTTCACGCTGCGCTTGTGTGTGAGTGTGGTGTGAGTGACAGCAAGGCTTCTGTGTTGATTGGTTATTACTCGTGTGACATAGCCAATCAGAGATTTTTGTGGGTGCGACATTAAATGAACCAATGGGATTAGGGCAAAGAGCACAGAGGAAGAGATTGCAGTGGAGTCCCAGTAGTGCATCTTGTAATTACTCAATATCAGTGAGCGTTAAAATAAAACGCCGATACGATAATCGGCAAAATGTCTAATATTGGCCCACAATAATCAGCCAAGCCGATAATCAGTCGACCCCTAGTGGAAACTGATGTTATTTTTTCATAGAAACAAGAAACATTATTCTATTAACATAGAGTAAAAATTTAACATTTACAAATATAGTAAATGTCTAGGACAAGCAGTTTAAAGACAAATACTTTAATAGATGGCTAGATCTTTTTTTGGTTTTCTTATGAAATGTTGTGATATCGCTTCCTGTAAATAAACTCCTTTGTTCCCTCTTCCCCACCGTGCACCTGATTCATGAGGTCATGTGACTCATTCGCTGCCAGGACAGACACACCTTACATCTGAATTCACTCTGCTGACACTCCGTCAGTAACGCACAAGTTCACTGGCTGCGTGTTCATAGGTGATATTTTTGTAACCCCACAGTCCGGTTGTCACGATCTGTCCATGTCTTCCTGTTGTGCCACGCCCCTTGTTCCCCACGTGAGTATGTTCCCGATTGTTTCTTGATTATTCCCAGCTGCCCCGTGTTCCGTCCGTGATGTCTCTTGTATTTAGTCTACCCATGTTTAGTTCCCAGTGTCGGATGTTGTATGTAATTGTGACACTAGTCACCTTGCATCGGCTCACGGTGTCTGTTAGTGTGTTCCTGTTATCGAAATCCTGTATTCCTTTCGGAATAAACGTCCCGTTCCTGAACCGCCTGCATCATGGGTCGTAAATCGCACCGCAACCGTGACACCGGTGACCCTTCCGTGCAAGACGTGGAAACTGGGCAGCTGATCTGATAGAACACCTCAGTGAAAGGGTGGGCCACTTAGCAACACCTCAGTGAAAGGGTGGGTCGCTTAGCAACCAGATGAATGCGCCTCCCCTGTGGCAACCCCCCCCCATTCACTACCCACCTACTTTTTTTGGTGTGCGAGTAAACCCTGGAGCATGTGTTGAAACGGTTCCGTCAGCACCGTTTTAAGTGTTCCTCCACCCACCTACACTCAGAGATTCATGGTGTAGCAAGGAAAATTGGTCTGGGATGGAAGAAATAAGTATTCTAGGTCCCTTCAGTGAAGCTGTGTGCTGGGAATTTGTATTGACGAAAAAAAAATTATTGCATATTTTAAAAGTACTTCAATGGATATTTCTATGTGTTACTTTTCATTTAAATCATGCTGGGTGGCTCTGTACAAAGGTTCTCTCTGCATTTCTCTTGCCCCAGTGAATCCCCTATCGCAGGCTTCCTTGATGACTATGCCTTTGTGATCTGTGGCCTGCTGGACCTGTATGAGGCCACGCTAAACACGTTCTGGCTTGGCTGGGCCGAGGAGCTACAGCACAGGCAGAACCAGCTCTTCTGGGACAGCCAGGGCAGCGGCTACTTCTGTAGTGACCCCACGGACCCTACATTGCTGCTTACACTCAAGCAAGGTAAGGACTTGGATTGGACAGAAGGTAAGTGGGTGGAGTGGAAGGCGGGTCTAAAAGGCATCTTCAAATGTGATTTGCTATTTGACTGTCATTCTGCTTGACACTTGACACTCTTGGGCCCTTACACACTTCCCTTACCTCCCTGACATTATTAAAAAGAAATATTTCTGTGGCAAATTCATCCCCGCAGGACGATTGCTGAAGCTAAAATAATTTTTGGCATAATTCCTCGAGTAACACATAGGAAATTAGTTTCTTGCCCTCGACTTTATCTGAAACGATCGATTTTTCCCTACGAGAGAACAGAAAAAGTGCAGCGGATATGGGTTGTTCAGCCGACTTGGGCCCATCCTTGTGCCTACAGTGCAGCTTTCTTGGCATTAAGCTTGATCCTGAAGGTTTTAATTGTCTCCAGTTCCCCTAGCCGCCTGCCCAGTTATAATTCCCGCACGTCAGTGAAAAATGTACCTTTAGCTAATTTCCACCTATGCCCTCTTGCGCTGCTAAACGTTCAACCCAAAGTAGCTACTGACGTCAGCCTTATTGATTTACCTCCCGTCCGGCTGCCTTTGACATCTCGTTTGTTAAGTCGCGCCACCTTGAATAAATTTAGATTTGATTATTTTGATTTATTTAGATATCGCACCACATCGGTAATGCTTTTAGGCGGGGGTGGTGGGGCTGGGTGTGGAGGGGGCTAGGGCGTGATATTTGTTAAGGTGGGACAGGAAAATTCATTTGAGGGGCATAACTGCCTGAACGCGATGTCCTTAACAGCTTGATTCCATATTTATGGGCCTGAAAAAGAATGCGCGTGCTGATAGTCTCACAGACCCACCACGGGGTATCTGTCTTGATAGATAGCCCTGTGAAAATGGCCCTCACGCATATAAGCCAGGGGGACAAAAGTGAATACTTATCTTTTTTTAATTTTTCATCGCTTGTGACATACTAAAATGGACGCGAGAATGATTTCTCATCTTTTGTCGTGTGACTGTGGCCACCATAGTGAGCTTAGCTGGAGGGCATTGCTGCATTAGGTCAGGCTAACCCCACAATGTGGTTAAACCTGTTACTTTTTAAGCTTATAGGAACATTTTTTATGTCGAAAGTTTAGTCCGGGTGCTGTCCTGCCTCCGCCGTCATGAGAAAGGCGAGTTTAAGCCCAGAATGTCACGGCAGTCTCCTACACACCCGCTGCGTTTAACCTCTCCTTCACGCGTGCAAATGACATGGCTCTTATTATGAGAATAGTAATAACTGACCTCTCCGCTGAAGCAGAGCCTTCCCCACGTGTAGCAGCTCCATGCGCCCTCGTGGCTTTTCTCTTGTTTAAAAAGGTTATATTTGCTTGGCGGCTTCTGTCGTACTCAGTGAAATGTGTGCTGTAGCTCTCCCAGCCGGCGGGGCATTCAGCCATGCTATATAGGTTAAGTACCCCGAGCCCGCCTCCTATGATTCGTAGCGATGTTTAGCCTGCCGCTTCAGCTTGCTCATGTATGCCTCTGAATGTGCGCACGGCCTTAATTGGCTCCAGCACACCGGTGGTCCGCAGTCTTCAGTCCTGTTTGCTGAAGGCAATAGTATGACCTGAGGCATAAGAGCGGATCGGTTCATATGAAACTCAGCATCACCTCCCTACATATTCTTTGGTGATTCACTTATTGAATCCTTCTTCTTTAATAAATATCCAAATATGTTATATTATACCTTATAATTACAGTACAAATGTTTAATGTTATTTTAGAAAAGCTCTGTATGGCTACATCACCTGGAAGCATTACTGTAACGAATTATATAAGTTAAAAATTATTAAAAATATTTAGACGATCAGAGTTGCGGTTGTGTAATCGTATCATACCGCAGTAGTAGTTGCTTCATATGTACCTGTAATGTATTGGATTGTTGGCAGTGCATCAAGATGTGTATTCCATCACTTTCGTGGTGGAGATGTACATTCCTAGTAGCTAGTGGTAGAGCTGGATAGTTCCTGTATCTTGTGGTGAAGCTAGCTATCTCCTCTACCTCAACATTGTGATTATGATGTAAAGGTTGTGGGTTTGGACCCCAGGGAGCACATAAATTGTAACATTTCCTTTTGCTGTAAGTTGCTTTGAATACAATGAGTAAATGCAGTGGTTACAAAGTTTGTGAATGAATGTTGTGTATATACACTATATTGCCAAAAGTATTGGGACACCCCTCCAAATCATTGAATTCAGGTGTTCCAATCACTTTCATGGCCACAGGTATATAAAATCAAGCACCTAGGTATGCTAGGTATATATATATATATTATATCATATATAAATAAGTGTAAGCAACTGGGAACACGAGCAACTCAGCCACAAAGTGGTAGGCCATGTAAAATCACAAAGCGCATTCTGAGTGCAGAAGTCCAGAAGTCGCTAAGTTTCTGCAGAGTCAATAACTACAGACCTCCAAACTTTGTGTGACCTCCAGATTAGCTCAAGAACAGCTCGTTGAGAGCTTCATGGAATGAGTTTCCATGGCCAAGCAGCAGCATCCAAGCCTTACGTCAAGTGCAATGCAAAGTGTTGGATGCAGTGGTGTAAAGCACACTGCCACGGGACTCTAGAGCAGTGGGGATGTGTCCTCTGGGGTGACGAATCACGCTTCTCTGTCTGGCACACTCCTAACCCTTGTGGAAAGCCTTCCCAGAGGAGTTGAAGCTGTTATAGCTTCAAAGGGTGGGCCAGCTCCATATTAAAGCATATGTATTAAGAATGGGATGTCATTAAAGTTCATGTGTGTGTAAAGGCAGGCATCCCAATACTTCTGGCAAGGTAGTGGTTTTATTAGGGGCTACATGACTTGCATGACAGATTTTTTAAAGTCAACCTTAATGTGATGAAAGGTAAGTTGACTTCAACTAGTCCCTGATGATGTCATTGATCTTTTTTCAGTCACTAATAAAATCACAGGAGGAGGGAATGCTTTGCGGCACTGAATTTACACAGAACTGCAAATATATAAACAAGTCGCAACTCAGCTGTATACAAGTTGAGTTAAACCGTATTATCCAGTGAACTATTGATCGTAATGGAAAAAAAAAGCTAAAAGGTTATGAAAGCAAAAATGTGAGTACTCGACATCAAGCTCAAAACGACATTGTGGTGCAGTAAAGACCCCTAGTATTTCTATATACCTCCTGTGGTTATGTGATTTGTTCTGATACATATTATTATGTATTGTACTGAAAGAGTTGAGTGGTCTACACTGCTCTGTACTATTTGTTTTCAGACCAGGATGGTGCAGAGCCTGGTGCCAACTCTGTGTCTGCGATGAATCTGCTTCGTTTGTCCCACTACACGGGCAGGCAGGAGTGGGCCTCGCGCTCAGAGCAGCTCCTGGCCGCTTTCTCGGATCTCCTGGTCAAGATGCCCATTGCCTTGCCGGACATGGTCCGCGGCCTAATGGCCCAGCATCACACGCTCAAGCAGGTGAGGTTCTTCTGCACGCTAATTAGAGTTACACGCTAGCAAAAAATAACAGCATTAACATCAATCAACACGTCTTTCTTCTGGACGGCAGCCTGTTTGAGTGGAGCTTTTTAGGTATGAAGATCCACTGTACCAGGGAAGGGTTTGGCATCCAGAACCGCATACGGCTTTTGCAAAATGCTGAGATGCCAACAACGTGCTGGACTTTGTGCCAGTGCTCCTAAACACCAGGTTTTTCCCCCCAGAGATAGCCTTTTTACTCAGCCTGCAGCCCGTATATATGGCGTACCCGGTGTGTCCATGCTTCATTTAAAGAGCCTGTCTGTCACCGGCAGACTTCTGAGAGTGCGTACATGGAATCATACTCTGGAGAACGCCATAACAAGCTGCAGGTTCAGCTGGGGCCAGATGGACTAGTGGAGACAGCTGGCCACCTCATTACCAGGCTGACCCACGCCTCCTCACTCTCTCCCCCCCAGGTCGTTATCTGTGGCCAGCCCGACTCGGAGGACACCGCATCCCTGGTTTCCTGTGTCAATGCTCTGTTCCTGCCCCATAAAGTGAGTGGCTATCCCCCCCCCCCCCCCCCCCCCCCC
>JAODKL010000095.1:11309618-11323585 GCA_026780765.1 Petrocephalus schoutedeni
CACCACACATAGTGAGGAGGATGGTAAGGAAGGTAAAATAATCTCCAAAGCTCACTGCTAGAGAACTGCAGCAAAGAGTGGCATCTTGGGGTCACCAAGTCTCCACAGCAACCATTAGACACTATCTACATGCCAACAGGTTGTTTGGGAGGCATGCCAGGAAAAAGGCTTTACTGTCCAACAGTCAGAAACATAAATGTGTGGAGTTTGCTAAATGCTATTGGAACTTTAACTGGAACCATGTGCTTTGGTCAGATGAGAGTAAGATTGAGCTTTCTGGCAACAAACACTCCAGGTGGGTCTGGCATAAAACAAAGGATGAATATGCGGAAAAGCACCTCATGCCCACTGATAAGTTTGGTGGAGGATCTGTGATGCTGTGGGCCTGTTTCTCTTACAATGGCCCTGGGAACCTTGGTAGAGTGCGTGGCATCATGGATGCATTGAATTACCAGGACATATTAAATAAAAATCTGAGGGCCTCTACCAGAAAACTGAAAATGAGTCGTCATTGGGTCTTTCAGCAGGATAATGATCCAAAACATATGGCCAAATCAACACAGAAATTGCTCACCAGACACAAAATCAACCTTCTTCCATGGCCATCTCAGTCCACAGATCTAAATCCAGTGGAACACCTGTGGGGTGAGCTGAAGAGGAGAGGGCATAAGAGAGGACCCAGGACTCTGGATGATCTAGAGAGATTGTGCAAAGAGGAATGGTCAAAGATTCCTCTCTCTGTATTCTCCAACCTTCTGAAATGTTATAGGAGAAGATTATGTGCTGTCCTCCTGGCAAAAGGGGGCTGTATAAAGTATTAACAGCAATAATTGAATGATTTTGTTATAAGCAACTATTTCTTAATGTGGGATTTATATATATATATATATATATACATACACACACACTAGGGTTGGGAGATCTTGCATCGCAATCTACTCGCGATTTTATAGTGCATGCACAGTAATCACCAGAGCGTCGGGTGAAACATTTGGACGGACGCCAGCTTTTCAATACAATACGGACTCTTGCTTACATCCACAATTTGCCAAGCAGATTAGTAGTACACCTAAAATATTAATGAGATGCGTGTTGTGATGCCCAGAAGTTAGTAATCTGCATCAATTTGGTGTATCCTTATGTTTATTAAATTTGGTTAGCACAGCACACAACGTACTACTGTTTTGGTAATTTATGTGTTGTTTGTGTTGCGGAGCTGTTTTTGCAGTTTAAATAATTTAATAAAAATAATTAATTTATTTATTAAAATATGTGTCATGCTCAGCCCCGCCCTTCGTGTCTTTTCCCCTGTTTTGCCCTCAGGCGTGGCTTAATTCGCCGCACCTGTCCCTTGTTTAGCTTTGCCTTGCGTTTCAATCCCCTTTTTAACCCTGCACACCTGCCTTGTGTTTGGTCCCTGATGTGTTTCCCGTTATTAGTCAGTCAGAGTCCAGTCTTCCCTGTCAGTTATTGTTGATGCTTTTGTGTGCTCGCTGTCAGTTTTGCTCCCGTGTTTCCCCTATCTTATGGAATAAACGCCCCTTGGAGGGGTTCAATCTCTACAGCCTGCATTATGGGTTGTTCCTCCCGCCACAAGCATGACAATAAGGATATGCTGAATTTCTACAGATTATGAGGGGAGTTTCTAGCTATCTAAAAGATATTTTTAGGAAGATTGGAAAATATTCTGAGCTAAAATACTTGGGACTACAGCCCCGAATGATCTGACCTGTTGACGCCCATGCAGATTAGTAATATTTTAGACATACTATTAATCTGTTTACCAAATTGTGGGTGTAAGTAAAAGTCCATATTGTACCGAAAAGCTGTATAGTATATATAGTATATAACTGCATATATAGTATATAACTATACTATAGTTATATAGTATATTTAAAAGTGATCTTCAAAAGAAGTTTCTTTTTTCCTCCTCTAACATGAACAGCCATAACATCCCGAGAAAAAAACATCAGAAATGTCTTCAAACAATGCCTGTAGACATCAGTGGAGGCTTTTAAGGTATAGGAGCTTGGCGGAAAGGGAGAACATCCCTGGGAGTATTTATCTGCATGGTGCCTGCATGTAGGAGGGTAGGGACGGAAGGCGCTGTGTTCTCTCTGCCCTGCTAGGCTTTTCAACAATCCAATTTAAATCTAATTACCATGTCTTTTGTTCCTTTGTTTGGGGTTCGCTGGGTTTAATTGCTAGGAATGAGCTATACATTTTTTGCTTTTATGTTTTTATTAATTTCATGTATTTTCATGTTCTCAACCAAATAAGATAACTTATTTCTCCCAAATCAATGCACATTTGAAACTGATGGGTCCAAAGCAAGACTTTAATTGAGATTTTTGGGTTTTTTTTGTTTTAATTGCCAGCTGTTGTACGTTTCTTGTCAGGTGCACCTCGTATCATTAATGTCATGTGATCTTCTCTTTCTGACGCGTCACTCAATGCAGGCTCTATAATGAAATGGTTTTATGGTGCAGCTTCAACGTTGCGATTCGCATCATGGCTCTGATTGCTCTGATAACATGAAGTACAGAAGACTGGAGGGCGAACTGGATCCGGCCAGTATGTGCCTGTGGTTGCAACCAGTTGACCAGTGCATGACGTTCTGTAGGTAATGTCCTCAGATTAACACAAGACACATTTGACAAGGCCAACGTTCAACTAACGCGACTGTCGTTCAGTACAATGTTCAGTAAAAGTGACTTTTATGTGAGAGCTGTGCTGAGTGAAGAGAAATGTAATCACCTGCATCTTGGAGCAGTGTGGGCTGTGGGTCCATAGGTGTCGCATGGAAGCTTGGATCTGTGTCTTTGCTCACATCACATGAGCTTCGCCAGGGGTTGACTTGGCAGAGAGAGCGTCGTTTTTTTTTTTTTTTTTGGACAGGGGAACGTTTTGAACTTCATACGATTACGGTGGAGATAAATGGGTCTGATTTCCTAACAAGGCCGAGGAGACCGAAGACAGGCACTGGAAAGCGGTTTGGGAGCAGAGCAGTGGGAACAACCAGCCCTGGTAACAAAGCCCCAGACGATTGTGCGGATTAAGGCAGCTTTGGCCGGCAGCCTCGCCTTGGCCTTCTCCCCCTCGGTCTGCAGAGATGCCCCTCTCACAACGGCTGTCAGCAGCAGCCACGCGCATCCTGTTCTCTCCATGCTTCATTTACTGGGTCGATTGTCTTCATTTTATTTTCGCTGTAATTACCTTTATTGGAAGCTGCTTACGCGGCTGACCAGTTACAGCACTCCGCACAGGTTGATAGCTGACGATATTAAGGTTAAGTAGCTGGATGAGAGGCATCAGCCACCCCCTCCCCCGTCAGAATTCTGCTTCCTTAATAGCCGCGCTCTGTTACACCATTATTCATGTCATCATTAGTGTTTTGTTTCCGAGTACACAGAATTAGTCCTCCAGAGAAGAGGAAGATGCTACCATGACTACTGGTGGAATGTCGATGTGAATGCAGGTTTATTTTTAGAAGGGAGCGTCTTCATTAATGTCCAGAGTGTGACTGGTCTGATTTGTAGATGCTGATTCCCACCCCCTCTGCAGATAGCCAGTCAGCAATGCAGAGGAAACCAGTTGCTCAGCTATCAACCATTCATGCTGTTTGCGTCTGTCTCTCCACAACTGAAATGAAAATACAACCCATGGCTATCTCACTCTGTATACATAGCAGACGCTTTCATCCAAAGCGATACATTTTTTTGTGAAAGCAGGGTCCAACAGTCACAGCAACTGGAAGTTAAGAGCCTTACTTAAGGGCTCGATGGCGACATCACTCTGCCCACCCTGAGATTTGGGACCAGTGAGCATCCGATCATAGTCACAGCATCCTACCCAGCTGAGCCAAACACCGTCACCCTGAACTTTAACTCACCAAATTCAAAAAGGCTGCTTCTGAAAAGTTGAAAACCATTTCAGAAGTATTCCGAGCTTCTTTATTTTCAAAATGTTTCAAATTGTCACGCGCATCCTCTTAGAAGGAGGCACAGGATTCAGCATAACATACTACATACATATGCATTATCAGTAGAAATTTTGCCTGTAACTAAGTTTTCGAGAATGGCAGACTAATTATTCTCAAGCTTATAACAGCAATACAAACTGACCCTTTAAAATCCGATATGTTGTTCACTGAGCAGATATGATGTTTTTCTTATGTCACTTAACTTTCCATGTTATTCTCCATTATATGGTATCTAAGGACCAGACATAGAGGATGGGGAACACTGATACATATATATATATATATATATATATATATAGCAAATAGCAAAGCAGCTCAAAGCTGCATCCATTTTTCTGTGGCAAAGATATAGGGGCCATCATGAATGCTATTTTAGTACATTACATACTGAAACTGTGATTTGATTAGTTTAGAGACCAATTGAGGTAGATCATGGTAGCTGACCCACATGAAGAAAGAATTTGCATGCATAGAGAAGAGAGGAAGGAATGAGGAATGTGTGAGGTCACGGTGGCACCCATTGGGCTGTATGGCCATGTCTTCATTAGCGGAGTCTGACGTTTGCCATGAGGGGACACAGCAACTGCATCTCATGCAGTCTGATGCACACATAACCTGTTAGCCTGTCTATCTATAGGGTATCAACAACCCGTTTATACAAATGTGTCACATGCCAGTCCAGAACATCTGCAATGCTGTTCTTCCTAATTAATTATTGGTTCAGCCCCCCCCCCCCAACTCTGCACTTGCCATCCATCAATCCATCCATCTATACATCCAACTATCACTCTATAATTGTATATAGTGCTGTGTCGCAGTGTTTCTAGAGCCAATGCAAGAAAGAATGAATTGGGGACACCCTGGACCGGATGCCCCACACTGCTCCAATATGCAGGTGATTAAATATCTCTTCACTCTACTCTGCACTCACGTGAAAGTCAGTCTGATCTTAACAACAGTATTGAGCAACTGGTGCATCAGACTATGAGTAATTTAGATCACGGTACTATTCAAGCCACCCCAAGCAACGGAGATCAGATGTAGAAATGGCAATTGGCTTCTCTTTTGCCTGTGAGTTGATTGACATTGTTCTCATTCAATCATACACCTGTCCATCTCAGTTCCGTGGTTGTTTTCCTCTTATAGGAGGCGCTTATATAATGATGGAGCCGGGATTAGGACTGATCGTGTCTGTCTCACATCTGCTCTCACTTTGACCACACAATCAGCCACACATTGTCTCTTGTACCTGGAAAAGGGTCCCCCGTTCAGCTGGTGAGAAGTGTGCGTTGGCTTGCATAAATAGCAGCTAGGCTTTGATCTTAAAGTCTGGCACATGCTTCTGTTTACTTTCTGGGTGGGGTGCTTAACTTCTATATACATAATTTATTTCAAATATGTACATAATATATATGTCATTTTATTATAATGCATAGATAGAAGTGAATTCAGCAGTTTGTGCAATGTTTCCACCGCTGAGAATAAATGTATTTATAAATTTTACAGAGACTTACCACATTCCGTTGGCACCTCTCCCGACTTGTCATAAATGCTCTGTCAAGTGGAGATGTTTGGAAGATGGAGAACTTACTTCTGGAATTAGCAGGTGGCTGGACAGGCCCTGTGAAAAAGAGCAGACCCCTTCTTTTCTGGGAAACGTCCTTCTAATTTAATTATTAAAATGTGATGCCGTGTGGCATTACACGGCCCTTGAGACCTGGTTATTTCTGATGAATTCCCATTATTGGGCTATATAAGGCAGTTAGTAATTATGTGCTCAAAAATGTGCTGCTTTTGTTCTGTGCTTTGCGATGTTTGCGAATTTGAGGGAAGAAAATATAGTCACATGCTCCCACAATTCAAAGGCTTTAAATAAACCAGATTCCTAATATCACATCATATGACCTACACAATGATTTCATGGTAACAGTGTCACAGGGAGTCACTTTGGATGACTGTACTGTATAGTCAATGTCTCTGTTTACTGTCGGGGTGTAATATTTTTATTTTATATGCCCAGACTGGCTGCCCGTCTTGGTAAGCAGATGGGCTCACACACTGCTGACGTCCAGCTTGAGTTTGTATGATTAAGAAGGCTTATTTTTTAGTAAACAAAGCTAAGGCTCGCATAGTAGCAGTTCAACCTCACCTGTTTGCTTTCAGGGCATTTCCGCGCCCCTCTGCTCAATTGCATGGGATTAGGTATTTTTTCTTTGGAAATGAAAGGTCAAACTGTCCTTTGCACAAATAAACATACTCTGATGTAAAAACGTATATATACTTTACTGAATATCTAATGTTATTCTAGGAATCAGCTTGTGGACTTGCAATTATTCGCCTTTTTGATAAGTGACCCGATGGGGTTTTTGGTTTGTGTTGCGATCCGGTCATTTGGGCTTCATGCTTACTTGAGGTTTTGATGTTCTGGATCCCCATGAGGCAAAAATGTTTGAATAACAACTGAGCTTCAGATTTCAGTCATTTTTCTCTTCTTACCAGTTCAAGATACAGTTTCACACAAGCTAAGGAGAACCCAGGTAGCTTTGAGCACATTACCCTTTTTAATGTTTTCCTTGGGCATTTATTGAGTGGTATTGTTGCACATGTTTTTTCATTTTATTTTTTGGATCTGCTAAAGGTCAGCAAATGGTTTATTATTCTTTGTGGGGGGTATGAAACTACACCGAAGAAAAAGGAACAAGAAGAAAATGAGCCACCCACTGAGTTATAAAGTCTACTGTGAAAGAACACTTTTGGCTTTTGAATTGGATTTTTATTCTGAACAGTATCGTGGAGAAAAATATTTTATGTGAAAATAAGGATAATTATATAACTGCCGTGGCAGTTGTCATTGTTAACATGCCTGCTGTCTTAATAATAAATTACATGTAAAAGTTTTGTGAGAAAAACGCAATGGGGATTTGAAATTTTCAGGCAGTTGTGGGTCAAAAATCGTGTCATGTTTGCAATCTGTCTGTTCTGATGGCTGGTTAGAGGAGACTGACGGTGTCTGCTCTCTTTCTGTTTAAAGACTGCACTCTTCGAAAATGAAAGTCAACACAAGACAAAGCTTTGCACATTTGAAATGATACTAATTGCTGTACCAATTACTCTGCATTCCTCGATGATGTTCTGGCACAGCTCTCTCCTGTTCTCTGATCTTAGCTTATTAGTTTTGGCTGAATCTTGTCACTCTGTGCCACGTTATGTTTGATTGTGCATGATCTTGATCGCACGTCTCCCTGGGAAATCGCGATAGAGTCATGTGGTGTCATCCCTTTGTCAGTATTCCTTAAGATCAACTGCTGTCACTTTTAAAGGAGTGTGTTGCCTCCATTGATTGCTTTCATTAATCTCCTGAAAGTTGCTTCCTCTGTATTTCGTCACCGATGTATTTACAGGATACCATCTGTTTATGGTGCCACTGACAGTTGTGTATAATTACGGCTGCGCTGCACACACTAAGGTGTGGAACAGAATGAGCCGCCTTTAAAAGATGCCTCGAAAAACTGGAGAACCTGCATGGAAATACCAACCATTCAGAGCCAGGAAAAGAAGCTTCTGCATCATTTCTTTGTGGGTTAATTTGAAAATCTCTTAATTTGAAATTGGAGTCTTGTTGCATCAAAACTGAACTGCTATTCCAAATAAAAGTCTAAAAAGGGTAAAGCAGTGAGCAAACTCTAGCCATGTCTTGACGAGAAGATGGACTAATACAGCTTCAGTCCCGGAAGGCATGACTAATCGGAACGCGGTGACCTTGCAGCGTGGCGTTTTGCTGCTTCCCCGACTGCAGGCCTCTGGCTTATTTGGCCTGGGTGTCGGATGCTGACTGTTACCCTGAGCTTTGCCTAAAGCCGGGGAATTTTTATTTTGTTTTTTTTTTATGTTTTCCCTCTGGTGCATTCTCCCAGACAAATAAAGGGGTTTTGCATCATGGGTTCC
Organism: Petrocephalus schoutedeni; assembly: GCA_026780765.1. Classification (NCBI taxonomy): domain Eukaryota; kingdom Metazoa; phylum Chordata; class Actinopteri; order Osteoglossiformes; family Mormyridae; genus Petrocephalus; species Petrocephalus schoutedeni. Next base: position 11,317,546 of record JAODKL010000095.1, read on the forward strand.
TATTAGATTTTAATGAGCATGTCCGTGATAACAGAGTAGGGGGAGAGATAAACACGTAATGATCTGTTGCCTCTTTATGTGCGTACTGTGGGCATCCATAGCTTTCCTTTGGTTAGACCCGTCACATTTCCTTGAAGGGGGAGTGCAGTTTCAGCTCTGGTTAGCTAAGGATTTTACTTTTTTTTCCCCCCATCTGTCCTTTTAATTTCACAGCTTAACATTCCTGTATTTAAGGAACAAGCGGAGATAATGCACACTCATCAGTGGGAAGGCGCACACGCGGATTCATGGATTCAGCTCAATGTGAATGTGTCGTGATTGTGTGCGACGAGCAGCCTTGGTGGGGCTGAGGGCCGAGAGCCATGAGCAGGAAGGCGTGAAAGCCTCTGGAAACCTCTACCCACAGATGCAGAGGTGACAGCCCAAGACGGAAGCTATGAGCATGTGGCCTGAGGAAGCATTCCCACAGCAGTTTGGGGGAACACTGCCTGTCTGCCTGCATTCTATGTACAGACCTGTCTCAGGATGGCACTTAAGAATGCAGTCAAGCTTCCCGGTCCTTGGGCAGTAAAAGCACTATTTTCAGTCCTATTAGGTAGACTTTGGTTTGAGATCTGAGCTGTGTCATGCCACCAGCTATAACAGGTTTGAATTCTCTGGCCGAGTTGATCTCAATCCAAGGAATGCCTTTTGCTGATTAAACATCTCCCTCTTATTACCCCCAAAAGTGGAAACTGCCCCCGTTGCCCAGTTTTTAAGTGACCCCCATAAAGCAGATTGGGTGTTGACGTGACATTCTCCTGGCTGTCAGTGGGAGAAGCGACTGTGATCAGCAGAGAGCTGCTCCCGATTTCAGGGTCCGCCTGTCTGGTAGCATTTAGTGCCAAGGGAGAAGCCTGTTCTCTTTCCCGAGCCCTCTTCTGGCCAAGAGACTCGCTTTGCCGGCACTGATTTCTTTATTTGTGCATGTTACGTCTCGTTATGTTGACTGCCGTGACGTATCAGTTAAGCCGGTGACGGGCCTTGTGATTTCCGCGTGCTTCACGGCAGGCAGCTCTCGGGGATAACAGGAAACTAATGGGGCAGAATTCTCCAGCAGCAGAAACCCAATAAGGAGAATCCTGTTATACTGAAGATACGCTTCAGAGACCCTTCCTTTGTGATTTGGTGTCCCATGTTGAGCATGTTTCTAGCAGAGATACCCACCCTTCTGACACTGCTATTTAGATCTCCATTCTCCAGTGAGACAGCTCCCCATGGTGCGAATTACCCCATGCTCCACCCCAGTTGACTAAGGAGGGGCTCCCAGACGGTAGTGTTGACAGCTGGACAACAATCCCAGTGCTTTCTCTCTCTAGAGCAGCTTTCGTGTAGATGCGGATTAAACCCCTCGTGGCTGTGCAGTTGGGAGTAGAAAGCCTTGTGAATTTCCTCTTCTCTTCAGCAAAGAGAATCGGCAAAGGGTGGCCCTGGATTTTCCTTCCCAGCTGCATGAGTTAGAAAGAGATACACCACAGACCTCATTGACCAGTACTGTTTAAGAGTTTGAATATTTTAGGGGGTGCTCTCTGCCCATTATGAATAAAAGTAAGAAATCGTAGGTATATTGCCTTCCAGTTTTCCTTAAAGTTGAGGTGAAAAACTTTGATCTTCTGGGCAGTGATCGGACCCACAGGACACATGGACTGGAGAGTGCAAAAGGGGCGAATTTATCAGATTTCCCAGGATGCAAACAGGTCTCCCAAGTAACATTCAAAATATCCGTTCTCTTAAATTACCAAAATCGAAAACGCACAGCTGTGAGGCCATTGAATATTCTTCTCTCCCCAATTCACAATGTACACAGTTATAAGTGAGTACAGGGGCTTTTCCCAAACCTGAGCCCTCTCCGTGTTACATTTGTGTTGTCGGTCGCTGCCATTGACTGGTGGAGACATAGTATGCTTGAGCGTTTGCATTTTATGAAAGCGCCACCATGTATAAAATGCACTGTAATTATATAGAGCCACCCACGCTTCTCTCAGAATGATGTTTTTGATATGTTGTTCTAACAACAGATAACTGACCTTATAGGAGCATTGTAGTACTGGGCGCTATTTAAAGGATGCAGTGGTTTTTGCATGCAGTTGGCGAATTCGTAAATTTAGCTAAATTACAGTCTCTGTAAGCCTCGGCGTCTGGTTTCTTACGTGGCTGCTTGTTATCCCCAGTTCCTCATGTTCTCACTGTTCCTCCACTGAATATCTGCCAGGGCTGTTCAGATTTCTCCTGTACCTTCTCCCCTCACCCGTGTTTTATCCCTCTCAGGTCTTGATGCTGGCAGATGGCGACACAGACGGCTTCTTATACCAGCGGCTGCCTGTCCTTGCCACCCTGAGGCCCCTGGAGGGTAGAGCAACTGCCTACGTGTGCCAGGACTTCAGCTGCACCCTCCCCGTCACCTGCCCTCAGGAGCTGCGCAGGCAGCTGCTGGAGTGAGGCGCGCAGCCCCCACGGACGACCCGGACGCTGGAGGAGCCTCATGCGGACCTGTGGCGGCTAAGCTTGCTTGCTTTCAGATCCCCTGACGTACCCTCCAAAGACAGCAGCCGCAGAAGCAGGAGAGTTCAGCCCATGGACAGATATAAGCTTGGAGAGAATGCGTTCATTAAGCCTCGCTGATGCTCCGGGAGCCCAGTGGATGAATTGCAACATAGGATTAGGGATTCTCTTCCAAATGCTGACCCCTCGATGTCATGCGGTCGTGCCTTCCGGGCGCAGACCGGCCCCTGACTCCCTGTGCCCTCGCAGAGGTGCTTTGCTGTTGCCGATCACTTCGTAAATATTGGAAGCCGAATGCCCATCAGTGGGATGGTGCGGAGGGCTGCGTGTCACTACGGATGTGGCTGAGAGCCCTTTCCTGCCGGGGACTGCCTGCCTGCCAGTGTTCTCCTCTCCAGCGGCATGAGAAACAGTCATGCAGGACACGTGCAGCTCTGCTTCAGAAACATGATGAAAACCACAGCCTTCTGCTTGAAAGGCGGATTGTCACTGGAGCAAAGGTGTAATGCAAAACCAAAGTGGTAGGATGGGTGATATGAAGGTTGTGGTGTGTAATGGAGGGCTAAAATCTCTGCTTTAGGGGTAAGCCTTCTGTCACAGTCACTGTCGTCTCCATCTGCGTAAACAGGGCTGTCCTACACATGGCTGCCTTTCCCAAAAGCTCCTGTTAGTAGCTTGCATAGTTGGACCCATTCAGTTGCATGGTTCCAATTATGTAAGTTGCTAACATAGTGAGCAAATATGCTTTTGGGAGACGCACCCCAGGTTACTGTCTAGGTGCTACACTGTAGTAGTAGGGACTTCCAGACAACCACCCTGCCGCCCGCACAGTATAGCATTAAAAAAAGTTATACATGATCATCCTATTTAAGTAATATCCTGGGAGGCTGTAATAGTTGAACTTCATTATTCACAGTTTGGGGCGTCCCCAACACCCCTCAGCCGGCATACATATGGAGTAATAGTGCGCCTTTCTCAGGACTTACGTGTTGGTCTCCTCCCCAGTCCACCTGAAGGTGGGTGACGATACCATGTCTGAGTGTAAATAGCTTGCTTATTGCACTTTAGTAATCATTGGTATCATTTGCTCAAATATATAATCATTTTGTGTATGTTTCAATAATCAACAGTATCATTTGCTCAAATATATTATCATCTTGTGTATGTGTAATAAAATATATCTGAAGGGACGGAAGCGTGCCGGTTTGTTCCTCCGAGAGCCCCATATCCCCCTCTCGTACTCAAACACGGCTTTGCCTTCTTATCCCGCTACACTCTGCTCCACTTCGCGGTCCAGACGGCACGCGGCTCCGCGAGCGACGTGGATCTGGGGGTTTTCTGAAGGAGGCCGCGTGTTCCCTCGTGTCCTCCGGTGAGCTCGGCTCCCGGCGAGAGGAGAGGAGCGCGGAACATGAAGCGGGGCCCCGCTGCGATGCGGCCGCGGTCCCGGGCTCTGCGGAAGGCGGGGGACGCGCCCGCCTGCCGGCACGCAGCCACAAAGCCACGCCATCCAGACGGATTCGCCGCTCTCAGACGCTGGTCTCTCCTGCCAATTGCCTTCCTGTCAGATACGCCGTGGGCCATGTTCCGCCGTTAAAGTGTGTTGGCGAGGGGACTTTCTGAGGCGGACAGAAGCGGTTTGCTCTAGTTCTGTCGCATCCTGACTTTACTTGTTACTTGTCAGATTCTATATAGTCGTTCTCGCCAGCCCCCCCCCCCCCAATAAACCTGGCAGCGCTCCGTTTCACTCTTTGGACGCATCTTCTGCTAGCCACACGGGCAGACCAGAAGTGACCCCTCTATTCAGGAAAGTGACCTGTCTATTCGGAAAAATCACTATAACCAGGCAGAGGCAGCAAAGGGCAGGGTTTCGCGTGTATGTCTCTCTAAGTGATATTGTGACTTTATTAAGATCTGTGAGCATTGACATGAATATTTTCTTCATCCGGGAAATAAGCGTGCTGTGTCAGCAACGCGGATACTGACGCAAACAGTAAATGGACAATGCACTAACTTGTCAGTAGACGCATTTTTGCCTGCGGACTAAATGCATAATATATAAGACCTTATGACTATAATCACAATATAAAACAAACTGGCAGAAGGTATCTGTGGACCCATTTCACAAGAACTTTTATATTCAAACCATGTCAAAAAAAAAGTGCTCCCGGCAATATTGAAAACAATTTCACCCATGGATTCTTCCTAGTATCAGCACTTGGTCATGATATAGCCATATAACACCTGAGTTAACCATCAGATTTACATTGGACCCTTTTTTTCGGTTTACATGCTTCTGTTTAATGTCCTTGAGATAGCCAGCCTGCATATCCTGGTTGGTAGTCTGCAATAAACAGATTAAGGTCCTTCTTATTAATCAGTGGTGGATGGCATCAAGTGAAGAAAGAGAATATAATATAAAAAGAACATCTCAGACCATCAAGAGTGCATTTAGTATCTCGATACAGAAAAAGTTGCAGCATTTTGATTCATTCTGCTTGCTTACTAGCTAATAAGTACCAGTCTCTACTTTGTTTCTTCAGCAAGGGGACAGTATTCTTTTTATTTAGTTGATGAGAATAATGATGTTGTTTTCCTAAAGGAAGCGTGGTAGTGCGGGAGGTTTTTTGCAGTAATACCCTTTGTCAGACTGTGAATACTGTACCCGGTGTCTGTGACTATTGCATTCTAGTGGGAATTTGTAACTTAAATTCTGTAAAACCCAAGGGAGCATGTTCACTTCTGTCAAAATGGGCAGAGATGATGGACCGTGTTTCTGCTGCCATCTGGTCGAAACGGTTTTTCCAATTCTGCATATGAGTCGATGCTGTGTCCATTTTGCCCCGAAGGGTTATTGGCCCGTGGGTTTTTGGAGGTACGTTTGGTTTGTTCCAGGCTATATCAGTGCAGAGGCCAAGCTGCTGCACTCACAGCCTGACTGATGAGCAGCTATAAACAGACTTAAGCAGATCGATGTAATACTCATGGTCCTGGCTCTGTCTTCCTCTGCAGATACAACCAGTATCTTTACCTCTCAGATGCGTGGGCAGAAGGACCATGGGGCAATGTGCCCCAGGGAGATCGTTGCTGTAGAGAGTTTCTGTGTTTGGGTGTGTGCATGGTGGACCCTGTCCCCCGATTTTGCCAGGCTGCTAATGAGACCACAGGGGGCCCACGTTACCCAGGGCAATGCCAGTGCCAAGAGGGGGAGATGTGTCAGGAAGCAGCGGGGAAACAGAGATCGTAGGAAGATGGGGCTCGGTGAGGGTAGCAAAGAGACAGAATCAGAGAACGGGAATGGTTTAAAATGAGGGGAGAACACAGTGACAAATGGAGCCTGGCATAGAAAGACGTGTTAGACAATCACCCACGAAGGAAAGCTGGCCTAAGGTATGACCGAGAGGGCACTCACTGAGAAACTGGTCAGTGTCTGTGTGTACTGTGAAGATGACCTGATACCTTTTTTTTTGGGGGGGGGGGGGGGGGGTAGAGATCTTCT
>JAODKL010000095.1:11337550-11356639 GCA_026780765.1 Petrocephalus schoutedeni
GGCATCCCGCTGCTGCTGTTATTTCGGGGGGGGGGGCGGAGGATGGTCATCCAGCAGCTGACAGTTTTCAGTCACTGGTTTTTTGTCAGTGATGTTTCATTTCAAATTGCCTCCTCAGTCTTTCACGTTTATTAAGTACTGCTGTAATACATACACAATGCATTTATAGACATTATTTATAAGCATTCTGCATCAAGTACCTTGCTGAAAGGAATCTTGTATAGTACCCCTGCTTTGCGCCCCTAGTGTCCATGTGCTTGTGCCCCTTGTGTCCATGTGCTTGTGTCCATGTGGCTGGTTGATGGATAGATGGATGGATGGATGGATATAGTTAACTCAAGCAATTATTTGGTTCAAGCAAATACATTGAATGTTGACTGACACTATCCTACAGCTGTCATATGCATAATTTTATATTAATTATTGATGAGTTAGTCTTACTTACTAGGCTAGCTAATCAATTGGTGGGCACCTCAAGCAAAGTACAATCTTGTTTTTTAAGAGAGATTTTTCATGTTCATAGAGCTATTTTTCCACTAAATATGAACAATGGAAAAGTGATTCAGTTTGTCCTGTACTGTAGCTATAGTGTAGTATGAACAGCAGGGACTCAGAAACAGTGGCGAGCATGAGAGCTAATCTAATCCCTGGTGGCAAGATCTCTGTAGGGATGTTAGAAATGTGAGAATGAATAAGTTTAACAACATTTAAGAAGCATGGTATGAGATTGAATAATATTAGTAATTACTAACATCACTTTGTTTTAGAGCTTTGTGCTAAGCACTCTGGGACAAGCGTGCGCAGAAGCGGGCCTCCAAATAGGCAAAGCAAGGTGCACCTAACAGAAGGAATCTAGGTTTGCACCCCGCTGTATCGCATTAGCCATCTGTGACAAGGTGACCCCAGGAACGCAGTCTGCCACTGTGAGTTTGTCTGTGCCCTTGCTATGCCGTTGGCTGGGCACCTATAGGACTGCGGGTGGTTTTGAGCAAACATGCACTTCTTCCTGTAATGTTCAATAAACCGTGCTGAACAGCACCTATGGAGCGAAGTGGCACATTGCGATGGGTGTGTTCCGGTGCTTCCTCCTCCCAACCTGACATGCGTACGGTGTTCAGGGGGAGACCTATCATCAGTATAGTGGCCATTCCAAACCAATGGGGAAATACAGGAAAAAAACTAAGCTGGGAGGGGCAGTACGTAAAAAGAAATTTTAATGTAAATGCAGCAAATATTTTAACTAGATGCAACTGCAATTTTGATATTTCTTTATTTCTGGCAGATTTATTTTTAAAGTGTCAGCACTACAAGAATTTTTTATTCATGAAAAGACATGGATGTGTTTCTACTAGGGTCAATGGAGTCACATGGAACTGCAGAATAGAAGAGTTTGGTGCCATGCAGTGGGAATCAAAGAAAACGCGAGTCTAAGGAGCCTCACAGTGTAGCTTTTCATCTAAAATACCCCCATTGCGTTTGATTGCCTTACATGTGAAGTATCTCCCGGCAAACATAAGACACATCATGGAGTGGCTGCCTACATAATGTAGACTTGTATCCCAAAGGAATTAAGTTCTGTCACTAACGGATTACCAGGGCTGGAGGAGATTCTGCCCAAAGAATGAAAGAAAATGCTGAGAGGCAACAAAACTTTTTCTCGTTCATCCCACTTCTATGGCATTTTAACTCTTTCTGTGGGCAATTATTTTTAAACAAGGGGCACTAAGCACAGAAAATGTGTAAATCAAGTCCAATGGAAATTTCTGTTCTTTTTTTTTTTCCTGCGGGTGTGGCTACTCAATATTGAAAATAAGGTAGTCCTTCTTTGTTCACGTTGCTTAGAAACGCTCACCTTGGTAAAGGTGTAATAGTTGTTATCACTCCTACCAATCATTTGTTAAAGTGAGTCCGACCTGCTTCAGCTCCATTTGCTGCAGGCAAGAGGCATCCGGCCAATAAGAGAGCGGAACTGAGGACTCACAAGAAACTGCAGGCGCTGCCCAAAGGAAGGCAAAGGTCCCCAAAGCAACCGTTCTGCATCAAAATGAGAAATGAGTGTAACGTCGCTTTAAGCCTGGTTATTACAGGAATGCGTAACAACAAAGGATGAACAGGAGATGGGATTGGTGACAACAGCTGATGACTGCACAGAGATCATCTGGGGGTCATTTTTTTTAATTATTAGGAGAAAAGGTTGCACTAACTGCCATCTGTAGACAGATTAATCCATATATAAGTTCCTCCATGGCAGAATTCAATAAATCACTTTAGGGTTGGTTTAAAGGGCCATTTCACTCATGCTATTAAGTGAAACAGAACAAAATACTATCAGCTCTATTGCATATTTGATAAGTTAGCAATTAGTCATGTGCTTTCAAGGGGTGATGATTTTACATTGTTGTTAGCCTCCCCGAAGGAACACTGTAACCATCTATTAAAGAATTAACTATGTAGCCATAATTTGACTATTGATGAAGAAAGGACTGGTGTTTCTCTGTGTGCATTTTCCCTGGGAAAAGTGGATGTGGCCACAATGTGGTGCATGCAGCACGTTGCCCTTGTCTGCAGGCAAACCCGGACAGAATGAAAACCATCCTGGAGAGAGAGCAGTGTTTCTGGGATGTTTAATTGTTCCTCTGAATTGTTTGCTTTCCTTTTAAACAGATAGTGGTGCTTTAAATAGATTCCTAATTCAAACAGTGAACATTCCAGAGCAAAGTGGGAATATTTTATTCTAGATACAATGTTTGTCTTCACTAGCTTCAAGCCGCTGGTAGATCAGTGGATGCTGTTAGGAACATGTTTCCACACTGAAAGTGTTGTGCAGTAATGACCTCTTGATTACTGTTAGTGTCCTCGGTAAGTCGACCCAGCACTTGAACTTCTGCCATGATGGTGCTGTCATCTAACATCTTTACCCCATAAACGGAATTATTCATAACCAACAGAAGAAAGCGGTTGCCAGTGCATGCTACTGGAATGTAATTTCAGTCATTTTTATCAACTTCACCATAAACCACAGTAAGGTAAACACGCAGATACACACGTGGGTCTTTTTGTTTATCATGAGATGGTTTGTTCTTATATGCATAATGTCTAGAAATGGTCAGTGTATGAGTGGAGAATGCAAACCAAATCTATACTAACTCTGCCAGCTTTATCTTCCATTCCAGAAACTATTCCTATATAAACACCATAAACAAGTTATCAGTGTTTGAGTTCAATTCATACGGCATTATAATTCAGTGAAGTTGTTTTGAGCAGTAACATGACGTGAACGTCAGATGGAAAGTATTTACATGTTCTCACCACCGGATAATTTCTAACCTTCTAGCAAGTTCTATAAACAAAGCAGCTTGCTGCCTTGGACATTGCAGCATGAATAAATAAGAACAAATCACATTAATTGTAACATTAGTTAGTCTGCTGTGAACAATTGCTAAGTGAGAGTAGCTAGCTTATGAGTCATGTAACACCACTGAAACTGAATATCTAGGGTGCCAGGTGTCTTCAAAGCTAGGAGAACACAGTTTAATGCTTCAGTGGGTCTCTGTAAGCAATATGAAAAATTGATCTACAATATGTTACTTATTAATTTTCTAATCATGTTTATTTAATATCACAAAGAATATGATAAAACCGAAGAATTACAAGTTAATTCTGTGATATTTGTATCTCTGATAAGCTGTGTATGCTGGATCTTGTTATCACCATGAGCCAAGCAGTCGTTTAAATAGCCATGATCCAGCTGTTGATAGATGGAAATCACTCTCTTCAAAATGGGCATGTTCGTTGAGGATTTGCTGTAATTTTTCAACTGGTGAACCAAAATCTAATGACGAAATAGTACTCTGTTTATAATTTCTGGAGCTTCCAATTACTGCTGACCAGTGATTGTTTTTAACAATTTAAATATGCATATTGTTGTTCCAGTGTAATTTTGAATGTGTATTGAATGACGTGTCTATCAGATGTCAAGAAAAGGCAGCAGGTAGGAATTTTATGGAGCATTTGGTGGCGAGCATCTGAACCATCCCACCCCAGCTTAGTTTGGGAGGCAGGTGCTAGGACAAGCAGTCCAGGTACAGTGTGTATAACAATGTGCATGGAGCTGCTATATTCATTTTTGTACATCATCTCATGCATCCCCGGTCTTTATCAAGACTTATAGAGTATCTTCTACTTGCACTCTGTGCAAAAGCCTAGGTTTGTTTGTTTATTTGTTTTTTTTTCTGGGCACCCAGACGCCCTATGCACTAAAACGGCAAATAAACTCTCCTATTGCTTTAACAATCCCTGCTTTAATTACACAAGCACAAGTTCTTAGGGCAGTTGCTTAGCTGTCTACATTGCTGATTCACGATGACTTTGAGGCCAGTGCTTGCTACACCAACCTCATTCACCGGTTACAATATCACAGTTTTGTTTTGATCATCTCAGTTATTTGTGTAAGTCAGAACCATCTTGGAAGTTAAATATTTGAGTTAGTTCAAGCCAGGGCAAAACCCATAAGATAACAGGATAACATTATTTATGTGTTTTTGTCATGTCACTTTTGACTCGCGCTCCATCCTGGCACATTCGCTGAGATAAAGAGGCTAAACTGGGCGAATGGGATGACTCACTATTAACAAAGATTGTCTTAAGCAGCGTCCTCTCTTTTGAGAGAGTTTTTAAGTTCATGAAAAGATTCTTTTAAAAATTCTTAAAAGCAGTATTCCCTTCTGGTAGGTGTTGTGTATGTATGGTGAGATATACGTAAGAGTGAGGACTGACAGTGTGTGAATAGTATATTTTATATTGTGTTATGAGGCGATACGAGAGATCAATAGGTGGAGACAAGCAGGAGAATAACAGAGGAAAACAGTTTTTTCTCAGCCCATCAGAGTACTGAGGGATACCCTGTACCAAAGTTAGAGTTAAACAGCTGCCTTGTACTTTTTCCCGGTTTTTGCCCTATTTAAGTCGATCCCACTGTCTCTCAGATGTGAGTGCATGTAACCTCCCTCGCATGTGATGGGACGCAGTGAGGCAGAGAGTGTGTGTGCCTCAGACAGCTAGCTGTCATGCACTAATGCATCAAAACTGTAAATAGAATTTAGCCTGGCTACCTTCAGCTGCAGCTTCTGCAGCAGGATTATGTGACTTATGCTCTGTTCCTCATAGAGGAACACATAAAAGGTCTGGATGGGTCGTGGTCTCGCTGTATGTGATTAACTTGTGTTGTATATGTCAATGGGCCCTGGGACCCTGATGGTCATCGATTGCTCTATATGCAGAGGGCCCTGGTAGGAAATTCGCGTTATATATGAGGATCATAGTGTTTAGCTTGCACTATAAAAGCTTGCACCGTCTTCAATAACATTCATTCTGATACAGAACATATGGCACATATCTCACACTGCAGCTTATTACATGACATATACGTAAAGCTACCCATTCACCTAAGCTACATTTTCCATCAGTGCACCCATTTTCTGTAGCCACTTCTCCTATTCAGGGTCACAGGAGCCTATCACGGGCACCAGGCATGGAACAACCAATCACAGGGCACATTCACGCTTATGGGCAATTTGGCAACACCGATTAACAATTGGTTTTGGACTGTGGGGGGAAACCACAGAGTACCCCCCACGATGACACGGGGAGAACATGCAAACTTCAAACCCTGGTCCCAAAGGCGTGAGGCATCTCTGCTAGCCACCGAGCCACCCCTAAATTGTATTTCAAAAAAATATATTCCAAAAAGCATTGAAACATAGAACATACATCCCACACATATACAGCTGAGTGCTGAGTGGCTGAGTGGCAACACTATGGGATGTTTTTGGAAGCTTACTTCATGCACAATACTACATATTATTTTATTCTTACATTTTATGCAATGTCTCTGTAATTTTTGATCTCACAATATCCATCAAAACATTGCCTGCAGGCTCCTGTCTTCAGCCTGTAATTTGACTTGTTTGTTGTTAATGTCTGTATGTACATGTCTCCACAACCGTCTCTGATTCATCCAGGCTTGCTTTCTGTTATTATGCTGTTTATCCCAACGGACTGGAATAACAATAAAAGTGTTAATACCTTACATAAGGCCACCCATTTGTGTTTTGTAATTCGTGGGTGAAACAGTATGAGGAATAACTAAACATTTGAAAATACATGATTAATATTTTTCTGTCCATTGATCCATCTTCCAAGTGCTTGTCCAGGACAGAATCATGGAGTATCAAAATAGTTCTGTGAAATTTTAAATTGAATACCATTTTGATTTATAATTTATAGAGGGGTACAGAAGCAAACATGTGTTGAGACTGCATAATGAATGCTCTGGAGTCTTTCACTGCTGAGAAGGAAACAGCAAACGGAGAATTTTGGAAAGCTAAAATATGCTGAATTATTTTGCCCACTTGGTTTTAAGTGCAGCCATCTTTCAACGCCCGTGTTGCTGGAATAATCTTCATTATGCAAAGAAAGTCTGCATGCCTTAAAAGTGTTATTGAGTATAGTCAAGGTTGTTGCATTCTTAGCTTTCTTTAATTGGGTTAACTGGGGGCCATTAGATTCCCAAGCAGGGAGCAGCTAACGGAAGGAGCCGTCAGCCGGTTCGCTTAGCAGATGCCTTCAGAGAGAAACAACCTCCCCTAGTGGCCACGTTTACAGTCACCATGGAGCATTCGGCCCCACTGACTGTAAAACCATGTGCGGCGTCTTAGAAATACTCCCCGTTCGTCCTGCGCTGTCAAAGACATTATGGCCATCTCGGTGTCTTTTACCCATTGCCTTTAACACTTTAACTTATTTTAGCTTCATTACTAAATCTACATTGTTTTATTTATCTCATCGCGAACATTTTGTCAGATTGATTGCTGAATATTATTGTATATTTTCATTTTATTTTAATTACAGAACAGATGGGTGCCACAAGTGATACGCTTCACGTGCTGTTCCTGTGTGATGGACAGTATAAGATAAAATTGCATCTGATATGTCTGGGTTATAATGTTATAATGTTATATATAATGTTTTCCGTCAAATATATCCATAGACAACTGATGTGCTTTTGTAAAAGAAAACCTAATGTGGCGATGACGGTAAGAGCTTAATTCGTCAACTAGCCATATAAATGAAAACCAAGATGTTTATGTCAACTTGAGTGCATTAAATTATCCGATTTTACAATGTTTACGATCATTTGACAAAAAACTAAGCAATGATACAGTAAAATTAAAATCGTTGCCTACATGGTATTCGAATACATCAATATTCAATTCCAATCTATAGCAATCTACCATCTTATCGGTTACATGGAGCTAAGCGTCTTACTAGATGTGTTCCTAGATTTTTTGTTATTAAAACATATAAGAGCAGATCCTCTTGGGACCATGATCGGTGATTCGTAGGTTACATGTCATGTTTTTGTCAGCTCTGATAGACTAAAGGCCAGCTTAGAAACGGAGTGTTATGGCCGCCGAAAGGGTTTTTGTGCAGTTTATTTTCTTCTTTACAAAAGACGTCCCTAGGATCAGCCTCGATGACAACTGCGGAGCCTCTGCGCAAAGACGATTCACGTGTATGTTACTTGTTGGGTTGTTTTTCCCTCTCATTCCTGTCTAAAAAAATCTTATAACAAATAATTGGCCCAATCGTCTGATCGGTTCGGTCTTTCCCAGCTTTTTATTGGGTAACAGTTGACAATAAGATTCCAGCTGTTTACCCCCCTTTTGCTGAGCGTTAATTGACCGCAGCTGCAGCCAATGGGGGCGTGACGTGGCGCTTACCCGGCTTCTGGTTGGTAGAGAGGCGGGTAGAGAGGCGGGGACGTGAAGTTGATTCTGAATCCAGCTGTGAAGCTGCTTGGATGAGGGGATTGGTGCCACAGTCAGCTTCGCCGACTAACGGGATCTGGAGAGACTTTTGTTTTTCCCATTTTAATCGGCAGAAACTAACTATAGCTGGACACGTTACCTGAGCATCCGTTCACATCTTTGGCTATACACCAGAGCGCAAAAAAGGCTGAAACCTGCATATCTGACTGGTGCCTACACAATACTTGCTATTAAAATGTTTCCTTTAATTTATAGAAAAGTATCGGAAATGTCATGCTGGTTTTAAATGCAGTTAAGGAAGCTGGCTGGGCGAGTCGAATGACAAAAAGTAATTGTGATTCATTATTTAAAATATTTATTTATATTTAAGCCGATCCGCTGGTGTTGCCGCCGCTATTTCAAGCGCAAGCGAAGAGGATTTAACGTAACGCTTTTGTCGGGGATTCAGCAACAAGAGATTCCTCCGGATGTGCGCCGATCTCAGAGATTCGGATACTTACATCATGGGAATGAACAGCCCGTGACAAGCGGGATCCGAACCTGCGTCAAGAGCGATGCCCACAGAGCCGCTGCTGATCTAAGCCGCACCTGGAAACTCCGACCTCCCGCATCATCCCCTCATTCCCAGCCAGTATCGATCATGCGATGACTGAGCCCGATCCGGGAATATCTGCGCTGACAATAACAGGTAGGCGAACAAACCGGGCGTTTTGCTTTTTAATTGTCGGCATTATAGTGCGTTTTTTTTTTAAAACCGTTAAAGCGCCGAGTTGCAAAATGCGAAATATCCTGATAAAGTTTCATTCGGAAATAGATTAATGGGAATTGTTTTAAATTTGGTCGTGGTTTATAATCGAAGGTAATCCATATATCTAGAGGCGCTCTTCTTTTAAACATTCAGGCTAATTCGCGTCAGAGCTCAGCAGATAAGCAGAATTAAATGACTACATGTGCATGTGTACCATTTGCTTTTTGTCAGTAAAACTATTTATTATGTATTATTAATATGACAATGCAAGTACTAATGTGTAATAGATACACTCTATAGGCTATAATTTATGTTCTAAAAAATATGAAACCGTATCAACAAAGAGGGATATAGTTATCTTCACGCCATATCGGTAACTTGAAATGCAAATCGCTGTAAAGGGCAATAAATAAAACGCATTATTTAGTCGGCCTGTTTGAAAATAGAGGGTAACAATGATTATATAACCTGTGCGCCCATTTTACCTGGTGTTTAGTCACCTACTAATTTAGTTCCGTTCTAACATTCCCGAAGACGAATGCAAATGATCAGTGCGCGTTCGGATTAACGAAGACGAGCATTGCATAATACTCTGATATCGGGACAGACCCGGGACCGCCCCCCTAAACATCTGGATAAGATGCGTGCGTGGTAATTAATAGGGAAAAGTCAGATGTCAGCCTGTTGTTTCCTAAATGTAATCCTTGCGCTTTCCAGGAGGTGAATGATGGCCGAAGATGGAGGGAATCCGTCTGAGGAGCGTATGGTGAGGGAGGCTGAGGCCAGGTCTTCCCTCCCCAGGACCTTTATTCGACTCAACGACCTGTCCGGCAGCGGGGAGCGCAGCGAGGCGGAGGCGGCCGGAGCCGCGGCGGAGGAGGCGTCTGCCGGCGGCGGGGAGGCTCTGCCCTATCCGTCTTTGGCACCCGTGGTCTTTTTCTACCTGAAGCAAAGCACTCGGCCGCGGAGCTGGTGTCTGAAATTCGTCTGCAACCCATATCCTTTTACTGCCTTTACGCGATCCTATCGCTTCAGTCTGGAAGGCGAATAGGCTCCGCCCCTGCGCACACCTGGACAGGTAGGACACGCCTTATTTGGATACCCGAGCTATAGTCACTGAAGGTTTCCTGTGCAATGATCAAAGCCACATTTCCCAGGCATGGAGTTAAGAAAGTGTGTTTAAAAGTCGGTTTGTGCTCGATACGGAGTTCCCTTTCTGGTCTGCAGCTGGAGCCAGCCTCGGATCTCTCTGATGAGACCGTATTACGGCACATGCGTGTGGCATCAGCAGAATCTGACTCCCGACTCGTCCACCGAGTTTTACTGGCTCTGCTTAAAGTCGACTGATTCTTAACGGCTCTCCCCCCACGATCGCCCTTTAAAAACAGACATCGAACAGAACATGAACAGCTCGCTAATTGTACGGCACAATTAACCGTGATAAATCCACGCCAGCCTATTCACGTGAGCTGAGTGATTCTAATGCCCAGAGCAGAACTGACGACGGCGTGCTTTTTCGTTAAGTGGCCGCTCGATATGCTTTATATTGGAACTTCTATAATTAAATGTCAGGGCAAGCTTCCCTTTAGCGTACTATCTGCAGTTCTCGTTTTTTACATACTAGTAAAAGCACTGCTTTCGTCATCAGTTCAGACAGCATTTGTCACTTGTTTTGGGCGGGAAGACATTCCGTTGTACAGTGGGACACAACATCTGTGTTCAATATGTTTTACACATAGCGCGTGGCTGATATAGTGCCCTGCATGAAACTCGCTACATGCGGCGCGTGCCGCAGAGCAGCGACCAATTGATTTTAATTGCAGGAAACATTCATGCATGTAAGGGCAGGTTTATATTAACGTCTGTTATTGTCAACCAATTGCATTTGTACAGATATTCTGTTAAAATACAGATTTACAGTTTCCTGAAATGGAATGTAATACCAATATAGTTCTATATCCCATAATGTTACCATTTTGGTGTATTGTGCTCAATAGTTTTGCTGTTTTTACACCAGTGGGTTCTTGATGTCTGTCTTCACGCAGATGCTAATAGGGAAGGCAGGACACACCAGAATGGAGCTTTGCGATGTGCTGTGTAACCTTGCCGGATGCAGAGGTCGGGAGCCTTTTGTGCTTTATAGGTTATTAGGTTAACAAGGGTGTGTGTCCGGCGATTCGCACTGGCCAGCGCTGGAAGTGTTGTGTCTTGGAATCGCGTGCATTCACAAGCAAATCGCTGTGGGGTTTTCATAAAGAAATGGTTTCCGTGTCCTCAAGTAAAGGGGGGAAAAGAGCAAAGATGCAATGGCTTCTGTCATTAATATGGTCATCAGGGGTGCATGACAAAAATGTAACATTAAAGAATGATGAGAAGCGGTTGAGGACCCCTTGGAAACAGCTCATGGGGAGGGGTGATGTGAATCCATTTGTGCTGCTACTGTATGCAGATGTTTGCCGGTAAATGTGGGGCTGTAACAGTGCTGTGTGGCACGAGTGATCATCTCTTCTCCTAGCAGACGTCTGTATATTAAGCTCTTGTATTAACTTGATTACTACCCAATTGGTGCTCCAGCTGAGCTGATTCAGCCCTTGCTCCCCCGTCATTCTACACCTTACAGGCTCCTTCAGCGCTTCCAAGGGCTGTAGACAGAGCTGGACTCAAGCCCTCCGGTATCTGAGTTGGGTCCCGCCATTCCATGGTGGCTACCTGAATCACAGCTGTGTTCTGTCTTGCCAGAAGAACATTAGGCCAGTGGGAACAGCCCAGTATGCATAGAGATTAATGGCCGGCCTGCAAGATTTATCCAGGTTTGATTGGAGTGTATTTTGCCTAGTAAATCAAAGCAAGTAGCCTGGTGTTTATGGTTAGAGTTTCATGTTCTAGATGTTGTTGGTTTGTCTCTTGGAAGGGACCCGGGTCAAGTAAGGTCCATAACCTGAATTTACTCTAGTGAGGATATCCAGCTGGTGTATATGGGTAAAATATACAAGTTGCTTTGTATACTGTAAATCAGGGGTCTTCCAGGTGAGCTACTACCCAGGAGGTTTTCTGTCCTACCTGGTTTCTGATGAGCCACACCTATTCTCAGGAAAATCCCAGGGACAAGTGTGGCTCATTAGAAGCCAGGTAGGACAGAGAACCTCCTGGATAGTAGCTCACCAGGACCGGAGTGGGAGAGCCCTGCTGTAAATATATCAGCCATTGAGCTGAATGCAATTACACTTGTGACAGGTGAGTTACAATTG
Source organism: Petrocephalus schoutedeni (assembly GCA_026780765.1). NCBI lineage: Eukaryota > Metazoa > Chordata > Actinopteri > Osteoglossiformes > Mormyridae > Petrocephalus > Petrocephalus schoutedeni. The sequence goes on from JAODKL010000095.1 coordinate 11,349,376, forward strand.
TAAAGTAGGGATATTCTGTTGTACGCTTTAGCAAAACATCTACAGTTAGCTAGCTGCTGGAATAGAAAGTCTCACAGAAAAGTGTGTCTGAAAAAAAAGGGTTTTGTTTTGCAAAAGGGGGTTGGAATCCATGTCATTTACGTTACTCTTTCAGACTAAACAATTCATGAAATAATTCAAAGTTCATCAGGTAGCGTTGCACTGAAGTGTGCCCCAAATTTAGTCAGCCCCTTTCCCACACCCCCCGGGTACTGTGTGCTTTCCTCATTAAGAGAGGGTTTCGAAACATCATCAAAGGAGCTGCCTTCAGAATTCTCTAAGAATCTGGTGGTTTGAATATCTGGAGGAAAGTAATTTCAATGTGCAGCCATAACGGACATTTTTGCACAAGTATGCATGCGCAGGTGGGATCGATGAACAGAGGGCAGGACAAAAAGGCACATGAATACATCAGCAAGGCAGAACACTTTCTTTGTTTTATATTGTTGAAGTCTGAGGAGGAGGTGAGATGGGCCACATCTGTAGTTTTGAACAATTAATGCTGTGCGATTGATTAGGACTGCGTCTGAAGCTGACACTTCCTGCTCTCTGCACAGCCACCTGGGATTTTGGGTGATCATCGCACACATAAAGCTAAATGCACCCGCTTCCCCGTGGAAGCAGGTCAGATGTGTGGGTGTCTGTGCCTCCCGTCTGGCTCTTGCTGCGGTGTGCTCCTCTTTTTGGGCTTCGCTTCTGAGCACATTTCCTGGAGGAAAGAATTCTCTTTTGGACTGTCGTGTTGGCCGCGCCGGCGTCTGCCTGCAGACTCTTTCTTATTCCTCCCTGGAAACCCGATAAGTCTCCGAGATCCGAGAAATGCGGCCCAGTATAATACAGGCGCTCATTCCGCCCCTCCGCCTCACTCTCTGCCAGGCCCCATTTCCCCGTTTTTCTCGTCCTTTCGCCCACGCTCCCTCCTAGAGTCTTCCAAACCCCCCCAAGGCCCCGCCATCGCCCAAGCCCCGCGAACACGCCAAACAAACACTTGGGCCAGAAAGCTCGGTGTCACCCTGCTGACTTTTGCCGCTACAGAGGTGCACGGTGTCTGGGACGCCTCAGAGTCCTAACATTTACATATTTTTGAAATCTCGTCATTTCCATTTGTTTTTCTTTCGCTTTTTGAAAAGGGATCCGGAAACCTGTCTGCTCAGGTCCCGAGACAGATCTGAAGAAGGCCTCGTTAAGGAATCGCGTGGCGGGGGATTGGATCCCATCCTTTTTTTGCGTGTGTCGCTGGGCTTTGCAGGCAGGCCTGTTGAGCGCGTGACGACTCCGCCCACGGTGGAGGGCCTGTGCAGGTCCACCTCCCCATTGTTTTGTCTGCCAGCAGATCAGCATAAATATCCATATTCATATTACACCACAAAGTTCTGAGGAGACCTTTATTGTTATTTATTTAAATGTCTTTGTTTTCGTATTGAAATGACTTTTTCGTGGGCTGGGATTAGTGCTGGAGCCTCAGTGGATTGTGCCGGTTACCCTGTATTGAGGTACTGCAAGGTCGGCATCGCATTAGGAACGGGTGTCGGAGTATTTAAGGTAGATGTTGTGGAGGTCTGCAGATCAGAGCTGGGTAATACTCAGGAGCAGTGTGGTAGCTGACCTCTGTAACGTGCGCAGGCAAAAGCAGCTGGTTTAATCGCTCTTTTATGTAACCACATGAGATCTGTCTCGCCATGTGCAATGTGGAGGGCTGCACTTCCTGTTCAGGACCTGACAGGAGCTGTCATATACACCCCCCCACTCCTCTTTGGACTTTTCTCCCCTGGCGCTCGGGTTAGGACATTTTGACTGAGAGCAATGCCTCGGTTTGGCAGGATGGAGGAATTTTCATATTCTGGTTCGGGGGAGGGGGTTAGGGATTAATTGTTTTCTTTTTTCGTTTTTTTTTTTTTTTTGGTTCCAGTAGAAGGCAAGGTCATCACGAAGTCGGAAGGAGTCACATAAAGGATGATTTCTTAGCGCCACACGTTTCCTGGTCCACACAGCAAAAGTTATTAATGTTCCATTATTATTGGGTTGCTTTGGCACAGATGAGACAGCACATTCATTAATTACCAGTGTGTCTCCCCCCATTCTCGCGCTCGCTTGTGCCTTATATAACCGCACGGACGCTCATTACAGCAGCGAGGGCGGCTGCTGGCCTACGCGGCAGGAGAGCGTCCCCTCACTGCGCAGAGCGGCCCGGCAGAGGCCCGCCCCTCTGTGGTCAGCCTCCTCGCTGAACTCCTCACTTGGGCTTAGTCAGAAACCCCAGAGCGACGGCATGACACGGCGTGAGGCCTGCCGCACTGGCGACGTGGGGCGCGGGCGTGCCAGGGTCCGCTCGCGGCGCCAGGACGTTCTCACAGAGAAGTTTCCGCTGATGGGCTCATAAATAAATGTGATTGGATGGCGCTGCAGCTGCTCGCGGGACCCATAGGTGTCGTCCCACAGCCCAGACTCGGACCCGACGCTCCCACCAGCCCGCCCACCCGGAGCTCCTGTCTGCGGGGTCTGTGCCGTGACTGAGGAGACACCGGGTTTTTCTCTGTGTTATTGATTTAACACCACAGTACCATGTGTCTGTGGCCTAGTTTCACGGTATGCTAGCAATTTATTGCCTCTGTTGCAGGAGGGAGCAGGGTGGGGGGGGGGAGGGGGTGCCGCTACCCGCATTTTAAGCTGTGTTTTGTACTCATAATGCTCGTCAAATTACATTTCTATCAAATCTGGCGGCGGAGTGCTACCTTCTTCCGTGGGCGCACTGGCGAGCCGCATGCTCAGACCCTCCCTATACCCCCCCAGGCCCCCCCCTCCCCGGCGGATGTGGCTGGCAGTGGCCGGATGTCCAAAGCCCCTCTGCCTGTCCCTCTGCCCGCCACTGGGAGAGGCGTGAATAGACAGCCGTTGGCTTATCTGACTTGTCCTCCGAATTCCCTCCCCCCCAAAAAAAAAGTACAGCGGACACTTACTTAATCGGCAGAAAATGCGTCCCGCTCCATGATTGGAAGCCCCACTTTAGCCGCAGTGTGAGAGAGTGATTTCAGATAGTGTTTTTAAGAGGTGAAAAGGAGGTGTTGTTCAGGCCAGGCATTTTTTGCATTCAGCCTCGCCTGTTCTGTATTTCCGTCGCTCGCTGAAAACCCCGCGCTGTCGTCATGCGCGCTCTGCCTTGATGTCGGCGAGGACCGCGCGACGGAGAGCCTTGTGACCGGCGAGCCTTACTCACGCTCAACTCAAGCCCCCTTTCTGCGTGAGGCCCGGGGCGCGCGTGTGTGCAGGTGTGCGTGCACGCCTTCCTCGCACCCGCGCGGCGTCGGGGATGTGTGGCGTACCTAATTAGAGTGGAGCTGCACTGCCTGACGCGCTCCTTTGCTTCAAAGGCTCTGCGAGTCCCAGCACTGACAGCAGGGGAGGCAGGGAGGTGGGCTTGCGGGGGCAGAGATAGCGGGAAAGGGGGGGGGGTGCTGCCGGCACACACCCCACGACGGGTGGCACAGCGCGGAAGAATCTGGAATCCGCCAGTTCCGCCGTCCGGAGAGGCCTGGGCTCATTATCATCGCTGCATTGCCATGTCCACAGAATTCCCCGTTTTGTCCCGCGGCCTTTTCCCGGCAAGCGCCTCCAGCCGGCCGACCCCCCCCCCGCTCTTCACGCACGCTAAACGGCGGTAATACGGCGGTATCTCACCCCCCCGCCACTTGGCCCGCTCCCCTACCGCCACCTCTGCTGTTTCTCAATCCCCCTTCAGACGTCTGCCCTCGAGGGGGATCCCCAGAAAACCCGCTTGAAGGCCGTTTCGCTGTCGCTGAGGCCGCCGCCTCTGTAGCCCTGTGAAATCACTGCATCCGGAAGGTCTGCTTGCCGATCGTCCGCAGAATTCAGAAAATGACAGTAGTGCTAAAGGTGATACACATAATAGTCTTCATCTGTCCACCTCCAATCCTCGTATATAGAGTTGCAGTGAGGTGGGGGACACCCTGGAGAATGTCCCTCCGTTATATGGCTCGGACACAATGAGAGACTTGCATGGTCCTGGCCCACACAACATAGGGAGAATATGCAAACTCCACACGCGCAGAGCGGGGGGTGGGATTTTAGGGATGATCTACTGTGCCACCAGAGGTGGAAAGTTCAGGCCCTGAAAGTACAAATCCAGACCAAGATTTTGTGTCAACCAACTAACTGAGTACTCAGTGAATGTGACTCTTTAGAGTCAACTGTTTGGACACACATACTTTGGCCTTGCATTAGATAATGGCTTCTTCTTCGCAGCCACAATGCTGGGCTGGGTTATGTTACTCAATGACCGTTGCTCTACAGCTTCACAGCACGTCTACGTGCCAGCTGTTCGGGCTGAGAGGGACGCCGTAATTAGCGCTTCGGAAGAACCCTCTGCAGTATGTACCCTGAAGTACACCTGCTTTTAACAGAAGGGCGCGCTGCAATGCCCTTCCTCGCCCTTTCTGGCTCGGCATGGAGTAGAGGCGAAATGCTACAGGTATGGCGCGGTGGTAAGTGGGGACAGGACGAGACCCCCGTGATCCCACACAGAGACACGGTGACAAACGGGCACATATAGGCCCCGCATATAGTGCTAAATTGTTGTTTTGATTAAGCTATTTTTTCCAATCAGGGATGGGCCCTGATATTCTTGGTCTGGAATAACGGTAGCTACCAGGCTGCACTCCCTACCTGCAGCCCTAGGAGATATAAGTGGTTCCATTAAAATAAAAGCACGTTTGCCTGGGTTTATTTTATTCTTTCATTTCTGTTGTCAAACATGTCATGTGCTTCCTTTTTGACTCCAGTGGCCTTGTTAACAAATTAATTGGGATCCAGGAAAAAAACAATAGGCACAGGACGGGACCCCAGCGAAGAACTGGGCCCCGTCTGCGAGGCCAGACTTTAACAGACTTGTTTACTCTGCCACGTCCCTCCGTCTCGGTATCTGGAGCGCGGCGCCGGCTGGAAATCAATAGGCTTCTTCCTCGGCGTTTGTTATTGTTCTCTCATTACTGCCGTTTCTGACGTGGTGGGATTTCGGTGGCGTGTTTCTTTAATCAGTGCCATGAGAAAAAAAAAAATAAGTTGAGCTGAGTAGCGGGGTTTAAGGGCCCCCCGCTTAGCAAAGCGTCTGCGTGGGCGCTGGCGAGGTGCAGCACGGCCCGGCCTCTGCCTCTTCACCTTCTCAGCCCTTGTTTTTTTTCTCTCCTTTCGCCTCTTTCACACGACCGTCTTCGGTCCCACCTCGGAACGCTCTTTCCGCCTCTCCCTCGCTCCCTCTCTCCTTTCTTCCTTTCTCTCTCCTTGGGCCATTCCGTGAGATGTCTGTAAGTTTATATAGGAATCGGGCCAGGATTTTCCTACCATCTTTTTCTCATTAGAGTATTGTAGGAGAGTGGAGCTACGGGCAATGGCATGAAGTGGAGTGGGGAGGCGGTTTGGGATGTACTGCATGTTACCCCTACGAGCCGGATTCCCGATCCGGTTACCTCCGGTTACTCTGTTTGATTCCTCTCTCAGTGAATTATTCAACACCCTCCCTGGAAAAGTGCGCGGTGTCCCTCACTTTCATTGGTGACATCCCCGCTTTTATCTTGACGGCTTCTCACTCCCAGGAGCTGCCAGACTCCGGCACCATGATAGTGGCACTCCTGACTTGTGCGTCGTTTAAGGTTTTTATTTTTCTTTCGTGTTTTTATTTTTTTACGGCATGGTTTTGTAACAGTCCAAATGTTCAAATCGCCGACTTATCCCCCCCCCCCCCAGAGCATGTGTTTGTTATTGGGCTTTGACTTGCCATGACCGGAGTCTCTACATTGGGGTGGAGGGGGTGGCGGGATATCGTTTCTGCGTCGCTGTGGTGAGGCCTTCTCGAGTGTTTTGGTGCCGGTGCGGGGAGCACGTGCTCGCCTCTCAGAGATCCCCTTTTTTGGACGTGGCCGGCCCAGCCCGACTTGGGGGTCTCGGGTGCTGGAGACAGACGCCAGGCCCGGCCGCTGCTCTTATCTCCCTGCCGGCTTCGCTCAACAGCCTGCTGATGTCTCTCAAGGGTCCCTGTGTCACCACGACCCGCATCCGAAATCGCAGCCCCGGACAGAACGTCTGGAAAGAAAGACAGAGGAGAAGCACCCCGTCCTAGACAAGAAAAAAAAAAACTGTAGTTATAAATAACCTTAAGGTGGTGTAGTTATATAAGATTTGTGACATCTCTGCTCAGCGCGCTATAGTCTCTAAGTCTTCGCACAACAAGACGCTGAAGGCTCAATATTTATACCTGTTTCTTCCGGTTTCCGTAAAATCGGCTTTTACTCAATGACCAGCTGTTGCGACTCGTGCACTGATTTCCTGAACTCCCCCTACCCCCTGCCACCGGATCCCGCCTCCTCTCTGACTCCTCCTTTAGCCAATAAATTGACTAATGAGACTAGTAGAATTATGGCGTAAAAATGGCGATCTAGCTCGAGGAAGCCATCCCCCGCGGTACTTGCCAAGATTCACCTTGTATATTAGCTTCAGCGACCGCGGAGCCAGTCGCGGGTGGGGAGGGGGGCCGGGCCCCATCCACACAGTAATTACGACACGACTCTCCATTACCCTTTATCGGGATTTACTTTGCTCCTGCGCGGAGCCTGACAGGCCGGCGGCGCGCCGGCAAAGGCTGTACGTCACCTCGCCTGCTTCTCCGCGTGTCTCCGTGACGAGGCCACGGTGACACGTACAGTCTGGCGACCGCTGCAGCTAGCACTCCTGGGCGACAGGGCCCCGTTACAAATGCGGTCGTCTGGGGGACCTTGTGTCTTTAAAGATTTTTTTTTTCTTCGGTGACGTCATGTATTGTCTTCCCCCGTATCCACGGCGATGCCACTAACGAGGAAGACGGCGGGGCGACGTTTGGGGAATCACCTGCAGAGCCGCCGCTCCCCGTCCCGGGAGGATGCCCCGGGACGCGTACCCTCTGTCTCCCGAGACAGGAGCGCACTCCTTCCAGGCCCGCCGCCCGCGGGCCCCCAGCCCTCTGTGGATGTTAGCGGCTGGCCAAACCACAGAAGAGTACGTGGCGGTCGATGGGGGCTCCATGAAATATCACGGCAGTGGCGTAATATTGCCTCATATGATCTCATTCCCCCATCTCCCCCCGGCTCAGACCCTCAGACCCTAATTGAAGTACAGTGTTCCGCTGGCGACGGGCTTCACAGTGGTTTTCGGCCCAGCTGCCCCGGGGGGGGGGGGGGGG
>JAODKL010000095.1:11369139-11393347 GCA_026780765.1 Petrocephalus schoutedeni
ACATAAAATTTTTTGTATCTCTTTTATGTTGTGCTTCTATATATATATATATATATATATATATATATATATATATATATATAATTATGATGAATAAGATTCCTTGCAGATTCTTCTGTCTGGGTCTCCCTCCTTCCCCATGGCATTCCGTTGTTGTGGTGTTTAGGCCATATATTTCTGATATTCAAAGCATAACAAGGACTAAAGGCAGTCCTATACACTTTAATGGAGGAAATTTCCTGACACCACACTACGACCTCCACCCGGACATATGAAATATATGAAATATGATGGGAGGATTGAAAGACATGTCATTAATAATTAAGTTGCTTTGTCGATTAACTTAAATCACAATTAAAGGCACTGTTATATGGTATCTTTTCCATTATTCTACGTTTGTATTTCCTGGTAATCATTTTAATTGCATACTGTGCTGTTGCCATGGCAATTTTGAGCACCAAATCACAGGCCTGATGCAGGTTTGGGGTGTTATTCATGCACCATCCGCCTAACCGCCAAAGGCTCTCACCCCAGACTTTCAAAAGCGGCACCCCTCCTTACCCTGAGATTAGCTCAGGATATCAGCAAGTAACTACTGCCAGTTGTGAGACCAGAACATTCTTTCGATAACAGTGAACAAAAAAAAAAGTATCCGATCTGATTGGAAGTTGGGTCAGAATTGTTTAAATAAGCATCATTTAACAGTTTTTGGACCGGACACAAAAATAACAACTTATTTTGGTGTTTCCTTTGCCAGAAGGGGAAAAGTGGAGGGGATATGATCGCACCATCTGAATTCCATTCATTGCTTCAGCCTCTGTAAAGTTGTTTTGCCTCTGCCTAGCATGATACTAATCGCCGGGCAGATTTAATAGTCGTGACTGCCGGATTATATGAAAGGAGACAGGGGGACGGTGACCACCGCTGGCCTTTCGCTGTATCACTGCGAAAGTGAAAACACCTGTCAAGCCCATAAACATGCCGGCTAATTCTTTAGCCACTTGACAAAAGGCCTGCCACTTTAGCTGCGCAAAAATGCAGCGCTAGGGCTCCTGTCTTCTGTAGCACTCTGCATGCTATTTCTGAAAATCAGATTAAGATCTTCATATGTATATTTTTTTTCCCCTGTAGTTAGAGCGAGTGCGTTCTTCCCTCCCGCGCGCAAATGCTCCTAATGCACACTGGTTGCTATTGAGAAGACTTGGACAAGCTTTAGACGGGCTGTGGCTGTATCATATTGTTTGTATTAAGGGAGAGCTGCACTAAAAGACAAATTAAATGTGGTGGTTGGAGCACTTTGGGGGGATGGTTCTCTCCCTGGCAGGGCCCTCAAAACATTACCCCTCTCTGGCTCTGCAACTATTCTCAGTGCACGCCATCGGCCGAGAGCACTGGAATTTCAGCCTGGATTTGCCCCAGTAATTCATTCCCTCAAAGTCCATCAGAGATGATATTTAGACAGCAGCCAAAGGTTATTATATTGGAAGGTCTGTCTTACTGATGTGTCTGGTTTCCCCCCCCCTTAAATCCGGAGCTACTTGACGCTTTCTGAGTCGTAAATATCTCTCAGCTGCCAGAAGAAGAAAGGTCTCCAGCCCTGTTGGGGACCATGTTACCGTCACTGTTGTGTTACTGCTTTGTTGACATCGACATCAACAAATGCATTTGATACTTTTAAAAATTTCGGAATGAAAAGTTATGTCAGCAAAGGTTCTGCCAGTCCTTGGCACCTTCTAACGCCAGACTGCAAGCTACTTAAGTAGCATAGACCCTCACTGGCTATTAATCCCCCTGAAATAAGCACAAGGAAGTAGCGACAGATTCTAAGTCCCTAGGATGTAATATGAATCCTAAAAGTTTCTGGGGGCGAGCAACATGGGGGCTGGTTAATATCGTGGGGATGGTGCAGCTCCTCAATGGAAGACCTGCAGATCGTTTCTCAGACCCACTGCCTGGGAGCCTGCCCGGCCTGAGAACATCCCTGGGCATGCTCACTGGAGAGCTCTGGATAACCATCCGATTCCCGCGAGGCGTGCCCGGTATGCGCCCCCTCCGATATCTCCCTCCTGCTGCGGGACTCCACACACTATTTACTTCCTCCGTTCCTCTTTAGTAACAAACACAAACAATGTCGATGAAAGAGCGAGTCGTGAGTGCTGAGGGCTCTACAGGGACGGTGTCACGCGGGCCCCATAAATGCCTGCCGGAGGTTCAGCATGGCAGAACGAGGCTGTGCTCCGTCCGTCGTGCCGTCGGGGTCTCCGGGAACACTGAGAGGTAGCTACCGAGTGTCCCTCATCCCTAGAGAGTTTCCGTCATATTATGGAAGTGACATTTACTGCCCAATTATATTGTCAGACCAGATCAACAGCTCCAGCAAAAATGCACATCAATTCATTTTAAAGACCAATTTATAGTTAATTAATTTAAATTAAAATGGAAACGAAATACAAATTGTAGCTTCGTTTCCTTAGGCAAAACTTTCTGAATTGCAATGCAATTACATCAAATTGCAAGGACCACATTTTTGAGATGTCTCGCTTATTTTTAGATGGTAAGCTGAATTCATACGACAATAAAATCGTGCAGCTTGAAGTTTTTGAGATTTATTTTCCTTCGTGCTTTCTGAGATTTGTTAGCATGCTGGACACCTTCTGAGTAAGGGTTGGCTTTGCATGACAGTTAGGTATTTATTATTAGGTCCATGCTAGGGCTTTGGGAATCTAACAAGATGCTCTGAAAAAAGAAATAAAATAAAATAAATAAATAAATGAAAACAACCTTGTGTACATAACAGCCCTAATGATGTGCGCAAATGTTCTCTATTCCTGCCGGTGTCCAGAGTGTTCCCCTCCAGATTCCTCTTTACGTTGCTCGACTGAAAAAAAATGAATTTCTTTAACTGACGTCAGTCTTGCTTAATCCCCTCAAACTGGTAATGTCCCGTAAAGGCTGGTGGGGGTGGGGTGCTGTTATTTTAGAATTTTAGACCAGTCTCCAAAAACATATCCAATAAGGGATCTTACCCAGGCTGTATCACTAGCACCATGCCCTACCTCCCATTCATAGCAGGCAAACTAAATGATTTAAAAAATCATCCTGAAACGTGAAACCTGAAAATTTTAATGCAGATTTACGCAAACAGGAGTAACAGTAGTTGCTCCCTCAGTTTTTTTTTTCTCTTTTCACTTTGCTTTGCTTTTTATAACCCCATGGCTGACATTCTTCTCCCAGCTTTACGGCCGCTAACTCAGGCCGGTTTGTTTTAGCGTTAATTAAAGCAAGGTTCTCACTGTAGTGCTGTATTGACCAACATGTTGACCTGCATGAGAAAAATGCAAATGAAAAGGACACCGTATTTTCCTTTGCCCCATGGATGTGTCAGGGCAAATTTCGTGTTTAATAATTTCCTCCGTGAGCTGCTTAAGAATATTCGGGAACGGTGCTAATGAAATTCTTTCTGTATAGGGTGAGAGGGGGTAAGCGGAGATAGCAGTTATTCTGTCCGGTTCAATTTATTTTTAACAATGCATTTCCCAGCGTGTAACAGAGGATGAACTTGTCGCCTACTGACATATAACAGATTAGGGCAGCAATGGTGTATAATGAATAATGAATGAAACCCTGAAGGCAACAGAAGAGGCCCAGGGTTTGATACAGGAGAAGAAAAAAAACTCCGGGGGTCCAAGGTCAACTGGCTGCTCAACCTCCCAGGCAGGCTAAAAATAAAGATGTCAGAAAGTGGTGTGTTTTTGTGCGGCGCTATCTTCCGATATGCTGCCTGTAGCTCAGCCTTTAGCAGAGCAGTCTTAAGTGGAGTTTCCACCCGTCCAGGACTTTCCGGGGGCCAGCCCCAATAATGATCGTCTGTCCTGGAATCTAACCCTTTTGTATATGTGCGTTAATAACATTCTCATATTCAGCCCGAGCTACAGCCGATTCATAGAAACTATACCGTGTCTTTTTAAGCAATAAAATACGCAAAAAGAATGTAGTGTGTCTTCAGCTAATCAAACTATTTCACGATAAGGCATGCTGTGCAGATGCACTGCAGAATCTGTGATGATTCCAGCATCGCGTATTGCCGCCACGTTCAATGATTAGGTTAGTAAAATAAAAACGGAAATTACATTGTAAATGGATGATGAAACAGACAAGGGGGGCACTGATTGGCTAAAAAAAGCAAATTTCCACCAATGGAAATGAAATGCCTTACATCAAACAACAAAGAAAGGGAACAGAGTTACAGGTAGTCCCCAACTTACGATGGAGATGCATTCCAATTACCCCATCGTAACTTGAAAATATCGTAAGTCGAGACAGGCTTTGAAACACCGAAAACAGCCCTAAAGAAACCTTTGGGATGGTTGTTGCTATGTGCAATAATTTTTGACCAATGACCGGGTGGCATCCCTTCAGTCTGGTAACTCTGTCAGTGGTCTGCTTGGCTGATGACTTCCCAGTAGGGCTAGGTAATTAATCAAATTTGAATTTTAATTACGATTTTGGCTTCCAATTTTGGCAAGCAGAATATTGAGATAAAACGATTATCATGCCACGTTGTAAATACTGAAACCAAGACGGTATCCCCCACATATGCCCACAGACTGTTCCATAAAGCAGGAGCCCTCTGGCTGAGGACTCTACTGCCAGCAGTCTTTTTATTTATGTGGGGAATTGCCTGGGTTCCATGATCTCAGTGTTCCTTCTGGATGCATGTTGATTAGTTCTGTGTGATAAGCAAACTCTTTAATACCTTAGTAAGCAGAAGAATTTTAAAGTCAGTCCTGTGTTTAAATGGAAGCCAGTGGAGAGACATTAGAATGGGTGTAATGTAGTATTATTGCCGTCTAATTAGAATTCTCACTGCTGCATTTTTAATTTGCTGTATGGAAGTGTCTGATTGGGGGAAATTGTCTGTGATAACATCTGAATTGTCAGGATGGCTGGGTATGGAGTATGGAGAATTATTTGTTATGTTATCTTTTTGTTAAGCAACACAAAAAAACATAGCATCAACAACTGTAATAACTACCCTGATTGCTAGGTAAACGCTAGAACATTTAATTTTCTTGTTTGACGGTAAGCACACAGCCAGTTTTGCTATGAGGTGTCTAAGGTTTGAGATGAGTCATGGTTTAAATTAAGATGGCTGACCCGATTTTTCTCATCGACAAATAAGCGTTCCTGTTCCTGCTACGCTCGGACTTCCAAAGCCTCCTTGAGACACAACACAACACTTCAACCAGTATCAAGTGTCGTGTGGAATCGCTCGTTCCATATACGGCCCTTCCAGTTCACTTACAACGTGTTGCATCCCACCCCCCCCCATCCCACATATGCACACACACACCTATTATACACACACATACATGCACAGTCCTATGTATTCCTATTTTTATGGGGACTCTCCATTCATTCCAATGGGCATCACCCTATTTCCAACTAAGAGACATTCTTAATCCCTACCTAGTACTAACCTTAACTATAAGTAACCAAGCAAAACACAAATCCACACAACCTCACACTCACATGGCTTCACACAGCGCCGTTCTTCTCCTGTGTCAGTTAGTCGACAGTTGGTAGATGCCTTTACAGCCTTGTAAACACCACATACTGGAGTTGTGTGTTATGAGAGCACTCTGGGTTCAATCCTCAGTGTTTACATGCATGCTGGCCGTGTTCCTCTCTGCTTCCCTCTCTGTACAGGCCTAGCCTGTGTATGAGCTGTCAAGCCATTAATCAGATTCAGGACTAGTCACAAATTTCAATCCCAGTGAGAATTCCTGGTAGAGAAAAAAAAGGTACCTCTAATTGATTGCTGCCTCTTTTACTGTCTGGGGGGTGTCGATGTAGAGTGAACCACGCTTCTGTTGTTGGGGTGATCTCGGGTACTGTGGGGTGGGGATGTTGGTTATGTGCGGCTTTCAATTCCAACAAACACTGTGAGCCAGCTGGAGAAAGGGGCGCAAACAGCGCGATTGTCCTAAGGGAGGGATTTCTCTCGCTGTTTTAAGAGAGACTCGACTGACTGTTCCGCTCTAGTGCTCTAAATGACATCCTTATGGCTTTTCAATCTTGTTCTGCCGTTGCATATGATAACCAGTAATATTTTCTTTCTGATCTTTTTGCTTCCACCTGAACGAGGAGTGAAATATGCCGTTATAGACGTTCAGATTCATTGTGCAGATTATTTTGCTTTAACTGCGGAAAAACAACACGGTTTCCTGTAATTTTTATGTGTCTGGGCTGTAATTTGCCCCTAAATCCAGCCAATTTCATTTGTCCCAAAATTTTTTTTCAGCTTGGAGGTTGTATTTAAGTAGTGTATAAGTAACAAAAAGTCTTGGCTTTATATTATCGGTTAAATTTTTGTAGCGATTATGATACAGCCTATAAAAGATCTTTATGTATTTAAGTATCATATACTGAGAAAGTTATGCACTGGTTACTGTAAAAATGAAATACACATATACAAAATCAGTTATATTGCTGGGATAGACCTTTTCGCCAGAGCATTTGAGGACTGGAGGAGAGAAAATCATTTAGTGTGTCACCCTGGAATGGTGTTGGGAAGGATGGTGACTCCCAAGCATTGTGGGGTGGAGGGAACACTCACTCACATATGCACCTTCACCTCACCGCATCCCAGCACAAGCAACATTCCGAAGACATACAATGGGGGATGGGTAAGGAGGACAGCCGCTTTAAAAATAATGCAAGCCTGACTGTAAAGGCAGGTACACGAATAAGCTATATCAGTGAGTGTTGTTGTTGTTGTTTTATGGTGTGTGTACCCTGTGATGGCTTGGCAACTACTCCTGGGTTACTCCCTGCCTTGTGCCCATAGTGTCCAGAATAGGCTCTGGAGTCCCTGAATAGGAAAAGTGGGTACAGAAAATGGATGAATGGGTTATTGTTGTTGTTGTAGTAGTTGTTGTCATTAAATATCTATTGATATATCTGATTATCTATTTTCTTAACATAATGTTGCCATATGCAACTGGAACCATCATAATGTTACTGATTTGAGGTAGAGGGTCATTTTTCCACACGCAGAAGCTGAAGTGTCAGTCAAGCTCCTTTAGGCTAGACTTTGGATGAGATTTTTTTGTTTTTCGTTCCCAGAACGAGAGGTCTAAGGAGATCCAAATCTTGGTTTGAAAAACTGGAAAAAAAGCTCAGTTTCCCTAAGGAAAAGATTTGTTTGGCTTTGTTGTTGCGCTTGGTAACCCAGTAAAGCACCAAAAAAAAAGTTCTCCAGCAAACCTACACCAACATAAACACACGGAGAAACAAACATAAACTTGTTTAATCTTCACTTTCTCGTCTGCGGCAGAGGAAGAAGATGCGGGGATCCAATCAGACAGGGTGAGGTGACTCTCTCCACACTCCCCTCTAACAGCACGCCCACAGACCTGGCCCGTCACCCAGATCCTCCGGGGCGCTTATCGCAGCGCCCTGCACCAGCCGCAGACACAAACGCGGTTACCTTCACCGTTCGCGTCTATCTGGTTACCAGCCCTCCCACTGCCGCCCATAACCACACCACGCTAAATCAGATCCAAGACCCGGAGCACATTTTCAGTTCAGCTCCCAAAACAAATCAAGACTGAAATAGGGGATCGGCCCTGAGCGTGATATCTTTCATTTAAAGCACAGCAAGGCCTCCATGTTCTCTGTACAAAGCTGATATACACGCCATAGCAAACATGTCCTCCACTTTTGGTGTAACTGATGAGTCTTCCTAGCTTGCCAGGCCAATCTGGCACCAGAGCCATGCTAATACTGTACCATCTCCCTCAGCTTGGTATTGGGTTCAGTAATGGACTAGATTCACTAACAGGCAGGGACTCCTCACATGGAATGATCCACTTCCATCCAGTGGAAAACTAAAAGATGTTATAATCAAGGAATTTAAGTGACATGTTCCCTCCTCATCGTGCCTCTCTCTCTCTCAGCTTTGAAATTCTAAAATAGCCCAGTGTCACACGTCCAGGACTTCCACTCCTTTCTCTCTCTCTCTCCCCTCTTTCAATCATCTACTTCTTCTTTTCCATATCTCTCCGTTCCACCTTATAAAAAGTTTTGTTCTGGGGGTCTGGGATGTGCTGCTGAAGACACGGGCTGCTATACTTTAGATACTAAAGCGCAGTCCTGACAGGCTGTGATAGCAGTGAGAAGCCCAGCAGTGCCGTGACTGGCATACCCGTCAAGTGGTGGTGTGTGTGAGCGCTGTGGCAGGGAGGAGCGAAGCAGCCCATGAATCAATGCCTCTAAGCTTCAAAGGACTACTTTAAAACCAGCTGTAGAGTGTTGTGCTGGGCTGGGTATCACCCTGAGGCCCTCTAAGAAACTTTCGTAAGACCAGCACGGCATTGAGTTTGGTAAGATCACCTCTCTGTCAGTAGGAATCGTATGAAATTTGGCCCCCTTGACCCTCTGCAAAAAAGTAATAAATAATAATAGAGGTGCTAGCAGGTTCCGAGTGGTACAGCCATGGTTCTGGGCTATCAGCCTGATTAGCAGAAGCACCAAAGTTCTCTGTACTGCACCTGTGCCAGATCATAAGCCCGCGTCCGCTTGTGGATGCAGGGAAGGTTGCTTCTCAGAGGAGACCTCCGAGGACTTGAAGTCAAGCTTCCTCACCATATGTACAGTGTTGGGAATCAAGGCTCATTCAGTTGTCATGTAATCCAACACGGAGTGTTCATTAGACTTCGAAAACTCACAAAGTTCACAGAAGTTTTCTCAAAAAACGTTTCCTGTGAAATTAGCAAGTTCTGGAAATCTGCTTTTCAGTTTGCCTTTAGACTGATGTATTTATTCACAAAGAGATCTAGTTTTTCAAGTCCTTTGTGGGAGCAAAGTTAAATATGACAGATGAGTAAATGTCCTCCGTGTGGCACTTAGCAAGCTTGGCTCTCTTTGTTTGACTCACTGTGTTGACATGCCTGCCCTTTTGGGAAATTGTTCATTTAGATCATTGAAAGAAAAAAATAAAACATTTTTTAATCGTTTGAAGTGAGAATACCTCTTTTTGTCCCACAATTTGGGTTAAAATACCCATCCATCCATCCATCTGCCAAACAAATATGCGGTGTCATAGTGAGCCTAGATCTTTTTCCAGTAAGATACCTCAGAGATACCGAATGAATAAAAGATGTGTCCATAGACATGTTCATCCCCTCAATCGGGCGCAGCAGTTAAGCAGCAGTGATAACAGTGTAAATTAATTTAGTTCTCCACAATTGTGGCATTTATCAGTGCAGGAGGGGTTTCATTTCAGCCCTGGAGATAGTGTTTGAGCAGGGGATCCCAACTGTCAGTCTGCAGAGCAGTGAAGCACTGGGCCGCAGGACACTAGGGGTTTGGGAGAGAGTTCGGTTACAAAACAAAGTTTCAAGGTACGCCCTATCTTATACCCCGCGATGTTCACGAATTGTGGTTGCATACGAAAAAGAGAACCAAAACAGCCAAGCTTATTAATTTGGTTCGCTCGTCAATCGACTACCAAACCCCCCTGCGCCCCACATACAAGGTTTTTAACCTTCACTACTTCTGGAGCTAGCAATGTTGATAGCAATGTCGGTCTGTGAAAGTTTTGCACAAGGTATGCTTGTTTGTGGTCATCAAAATGTTAGGAAGTCCTGCTGTAGAGTGCACGGGTCCATTTGCGTCCCGCTTAATCCCACGGTCCATGGCTGTGTGCGGGTGGATGGGGGAATCCTCCTCGGTCCTCCTCGTGCCGTTTAGGCCTGCGTCATCTCTGCCGTCACTTTGCAGCAGCTCTTATGAAACTAAATAAAAACCCCGAAGATACATCAGAAGCAGTGACACTCGGAAGGAAACCAACACTGTGCAGTTCAAAGGGGCCAATTATCAAGGCCTTTAATTGCCATGCATTGTTTCCCTGCTTGTCATAGTAGTCAAATGAATAGAATTTTTGCCAGATTTAATTTTCTCCTTGTTAAAAAAAGAGGCACATTTAGCATACCTTATTTTAGGCTGTTTAAAGGGATGTGGAACTGAGGGAATCTGCAGAGGAATTAAAGACTGAGATGCCTGGTACCATCCGTCTGGCGGCGCTACAGAGGCAGCACGGTCTGTACCGCTTCTGCATAAAGCATGGGTCTTAATTACAGGTGCTTTCCAGCCTGGTTCTGAATACTGACTTTGCATGAACTTATTGAACATTAGTCATAGATGGAGATACAATGTGCCGGCTTAGGGAGGGGAAATGGATGACTATAGGGCCTAGGTGGACGATAGGTGGACAATAGGGCCTAGGTGGATGATAGGGGGACGATAGGTGGATGATAGGTGGACGATAGGGCCTAGGTGGACGATAGGGGGACGATAGGTGGACGATAGGTGGATGATAGGTGGACGATAGGGCCTAGGTGGACGATAGGGGGACGATAGGTGGATGATAGGTGGACGATAGGACCTAGGTGGACGATAGGTGGACGATAGGTGGATGATAGGTGGACGATAGGGGGACGATAGGTGGACGATAGGTGGATGATAGGTGGACGATAGGACCTAGGTGGACGATAGGGGGACGATAGGTGGACGATAGGGGGACGATAGGGGGACGATAGGTGGATGATAGGTGGTACAGAATTTTCGTTTTTCAATTCACACATATTCTGCTCTTTGTTTAATTTAGCATTCGTTAAATTTAAGCTTTAATTTGCCTAAAAACAAAACTGAGGGCTTTGGTTTGTAACAAATTTCCCCTCATGATCATTAAAGTCTTCCTGTCATCTATCTATCTATCTATCTAACTATCTGTCTATCTATCTATCTGTCCGTCTGTCAGTATCCTATCATTGTTGCTGCGTATTGCACGGAAAGCCATTTTTGCGTGCATATAAATCTATACAAAACATCTGTAATGGGCTCTAATTGGGGATCGCATTGAAGTGGTCTGAAATCCTTTGTGAGGGGTTTCCCTGCTCAGTAAACAATGAATAAATAAAGGAAAGCTTATTTTCCTACGGAATGGATTGCTAAATGAGTTATTCATCATGGGTGCGGAGCACCATCGTGGAGTGATAATGGCTTGTGGAATGGTGGCCTCATTGTGTAGCCGTGCTCGGGATCTCTCAGGCCCAGGCAGGCCATGCTGTTTGGGCACGCCTGCTAGCTGTCCCAGCTGCTCCGCCGATGCACCTTGCCAGGGGAGTGCAGGTGCAGCCCCTGGGCCACCCGCCATTACCACATTCACACATCCTCTCTACTGTTTTTCCATTGTCTCTGGGTGTGAAGTCTTGCCCCCCTGCGATGGTAGGATGGTCCTCTCGTTTGGGGGACTGCAGTGAGAGCTTCCGCGTCGCAGGCCGGTGCGGCCCTGTTGTTCATGTCAGTCTAAAGCTAGTTTTTATCCATCCCAAATGTACATAATCATCTGTGTCCAAACCAAAGTAAGTCCTTCACTGGTAACACTTCATTTGAAGGGATACAAATAACTTACTTAGTTACTACTCAAGAACAAATCATGAACTAACATAGTTCCTGCATGAAACTGTCATGATTGATCAATGATGAACCAATATGGGATCAGTACGTAACTAACACTTATTTCCTGGCTAATTAATGCATTAATTGAGCATGTTGTTGCAGCCAATAATGTAATAGCTGCCAATAGTGTGTACTACTCCACTATTAAAGTGTTATTGTACCCCTTCATTTTCGTGGAAGAAGGCATTACCTGGGAAGTCCCCGGACACAATCTCTGCTTTTTTCCTTTTATAATGAAAAGAAAACCTAATTGATCATCTAAATTTACAATGGAAACTGAGCCCAGAGAAATAGTGGTGCAGGCGAGAGTTCACTGTGGTTCACTATGGTCACAACAGTCGCCCTCCTCTTGTCATCACAAGGCCACGCCCCTTATCTGCTGCACCACCATCTGCTTTACAGCTCTGAAAATTCACTGCTCAGAAATAAAACTCAGTGACGACTCTGTCTGCTCTTATGCGCTGCTTCCTGCAGCTGCTGCAACAGGACAAAATCAGCATACATTTTTAATGCCCACTCTCTGGCTTGCCAGCTGACAATGAGGGTGCCGGTGTGTCGGTGCTCAGAACGAGCTTCTTTTATGTTACCCAGACAGAAAGGGCAGTAGAATCTGACTTCTGGCCCGAGTCCCAAGAAAAGCAACTTTGACCGGATAAATTGATTCAGTAAATGCTCATTTTATAAATGGATATATCATTTTACAACTCACTGCGTTTTTCTTTGCGGAAGTAGAGTGAAGTGCTAGGCTGTGTAAATCAGTGGGAAAGAGTGTCTGCAAATATTATAGACTAGGTGGAAAGCTGCCTGCATCCGCACCATCTTCAGCTCCTGTTGGTGCCACGCTGCTGTTGAAGGTGCTTTCCATCAGCAAGCCACCAGAGGGGCCCTATATGTATGACACAGCAGCTACTTGCCTCTGTATTCTCATTCTAACATAGGCACTTGCATAATGTGCCCTTTAAACCCTTAAGTCTGCCAGTGTTTGGAATTCTAAGACGTTCAAAGTTCTTCCTTGACATATAATGCCACACTTGTGCCATGTGAGAATGGAGTTGCCTGGCTTGTTATTTGCAGCTGACATTTGCTAATGTCCCTTGCCAGGGTGTGAAAGGCAGAGTCTGGGGCTTGGTTTTTAACTGGTGGCTCTGGGCACAGAGGACACGGCCCCTGCCAGAGGCCAGCAAAACTTCTGGGCTTCCAGTGGCCATCGGTCAGATCAAGTGCTCAGTACACAGCACAGGCGATGGTGATTAGTACCTTTCCCATCATGCACTCGGGGGAACAACTTGTCCCGAGGAGAGCAATTTCATGCAGAGCTGAACAGAACAGGAAATGGTTTGTTTTTTTCCTCCAAAAAAAAAACAAACCGTGAGTCCCTCATAAGGAGCCTCCTATAGGCTTTATACGGGCAGGTTTTGCAGGAAGGAGATCCAAGAACAAAGACACACATACACATTGCAGTGTAGTCCAAAAAACAAAAACAATAAATACAAAACAGTGCAACTATCAGTCGTAGGGCAACAGTGTTAATTTGGGGAACACAGGATACAAAAGAACATAAGGAAGGAGGTGTTATGTATGCGTTATGTGAGAGGAGGGGTTATGTTTGACAAAGTTAGTTGGCAAAGGTAGTTGCCGGGGCGATAGGGACTTCCGGCAATCTTGCCAGCTGTCCTCTCCACCATGGCAGTTAGGAGGTCTTTTACAGATGGTAGCTGTGAGCCAGTGATTTTCTGAACCGAGCGGACTGCAAACTGAAGCATGGTCTTGGAGAGACAGGAAGAGGAGGGGAACCAGTCGGTGATCAGCAAAGGTGATGGCTGAGGTGAAGTTTATCGGGATGGAACGTGAGATGCTGATCTTCCTGAGGTGGCATCGGATGAATCCCCATTGGGGTTTCTTGTTGACGAAGGTAACGTTGCTGTCCCACCTCGAGGTTTTGGTGATGGTGGTCCCCAGAGACTTAAATGACTCACCCACAGGCATGGTCTGGATGTGGATTCCGATGGGCAGGTGGTCCTCCTTTTCCACTGGCTTTACAGTTTTGATCTTGAGAATGTTAAGAGGTCTATTTGCATATGTAGGAAAAACACAAGAGAAGAATAAACACAGCACTAGGTGCCCCTGCTGGTGTACAGTAAGACACATGTGTGTGTTTTGTGTGTTTCTGTGAAATCACATGCCTACAATTTAAGAACATGAGCGTCTAGTCATAGTTCACATTCGATGACTGATTGGATTTCCAGTAAAATTGGAACTTTTGCTCAGAAACATTGCTTTCCTTAATCACCACATTTCGCCGTTTCAACAAGTCTGACAAAAACAATGTTCTATTGCAAAACATTGCGTTAAAAATGTCAACCGAAGGCGCCAGGAAAGAAATGGTACCTAACACGCTTTTCTGTAAGACCCGTGGCTTTCCAGCTGTGTTCCCATAAATACAGCAACACACAGCCATACAAAAAAAAAGACAGCATTGAAATTCAAGTCTTAACTTCTGCGTTTTCAAATTTATGATTTTGGTGTCAGCAGCACATACAATAAGCTCTTAACTGAAGCTGGAATCTTCATTTTAAAAGCCATAGGTGACGACCGCCGGGTCGTATTTAGCAGCATAATGGGTGTTAACAAGCGAAATGCTAAAGTAAAGGATCAACAGGTGCAATTTAGCTAAATGTCTACTGAAAACAGGCTCTGACATGGCCATGCTATTAATCAGCCCCTCAGAGCCACTGGGATGGCATAGGAAGTGTCATCCATTGTTGGCTGCATGTGTGGACAGATGGAGCAGTAATCCACTGTGGCTGTTCTGCTTCTTCGGAAGACAGAAAGCTCCTCTTTAGGGTGACGGTCCTCCGCTGACACTCTCTCTTCAGCTTGTCCTACCTTGCTGATCTGGCACCTTAGCGCACATTTGTGGGAAGGGGGAAAACGAGAATAATATCCCTAAAAAGCAGTTAATTTGTATGGGGTTGACAGAGTGAATGAGAAGCATTGAACAGTGGCTGTGTGGTGGAGGTTTCCTGGATCCAGCACACTGCATTTGGCCACGTATTATACGAAAGAACAAATGCCCACCAAAAAGCCCACCACTGATGAATCATGGGATGCGAGCAGGAAAAGTAGCTTAACGTGTCCTAACTTGCCTTTTGGTTCTGTGGGAAATGGACAGCTTAATTTATAGGTGTAGATTGTTTTGCTAGCGGAGGTTGGCGGAGAGGAATGTTTAAATAATATTCTTGTTGCAGATTCATTATTATTCACCAATACTACCCCCTTCAATCATGTAATGAATTCTGTGACACTTGCTTAATTTCTTCTTTGTTCTTGCATTCGCAAACCCGCTCATTAATGCATCCGGATCTCGTCACCAGCATTGTCCTTTCGCTGTGTGGATTGTGAATGGTATTTTATAAGGAGTGCGGTGCAGCTTGGGTGGTAGAGCTTGGCATGAGCGTTTATTGTGAAGATGTCCTGAGAATGAGAGATGGCAGTAGCCGGGGAAGCTGGGGGCTGAGGAAGTGAGGTCGTCTGAGGTGTCCTCCGTGGCTCAGCGGCTCGAGGGCCCAGATTGATTGGGCAGCAGCCATGCTGCGGTTAAATATGACAGTATGCTAAAGTCCAGAATGGCTACATGCCTGTGCATCTCCCTGAAAACCATTATAGGTATCAACTAACATGTAAAAAGAGAAATTGTAACATTGTAAAGAGAAATTATTTAAAAAATCTGTCCATTTAAAAACCATTTATACCAAACATCCTAAAAAAACACATCATTAAAAAGGTTTAGAATAATCTGAAAGTTCTATGCAATGTAATGAAGTGAGGCATTGTTTTGCTGTTGTGTGTTCATTATAAAAATGACATTACAATTGCTTTTAACTTTTTTTTTAAGTGTCAGTTACCACATAATTAAAGTGAAAACAGGACAAGTTTTATTCCTTTCCTCATATCATATCCTTTGTATGCTCATTTATGCACTACAAAGCAGGTTGTCTGCACAGTTTTCTGGATAGATTAAGGAGGATGAGATCAAATTTGTTCCTAGAGACACTTAATTTACCTTTTTTTCCGGGAGGGAAAAACAAGGCTGAACAAGGCAGAACTTCAGCAAATCCCACATCATCCTAAATCTTTGTTCCTATTACTCTGAATATGAAGTGAATGTAAAGAAGTGACAAGAAAGTTTGAATCCCCCGAGGTTTGGATGGGCTGGGGGGAGAGTGCAGAGATCGCATTTTACTGTGAGTCAGTCCATCATGGCAAGGTTTGGGCCACCTAAGCTTTTAAAGCCCCTAAAGCAGTGATTCCCAGCCCAGTCCTCGGGAAACCCCGGGCAGTCCACGTTTTTGCTTCCTCTCAGCTCCCAGCAGGCCTGTGCCAGGTATTCGGTGTTCCTGATTGGCTGGGAGCTGGGAGGGAGCAGAAATGTGGACTGCCCGGGCTTTCCCGAGGACTGGGTTGGGAAACACTACCCTAAAGTATGTTATGAAAATAGGTATGAAAATAATAATGATTGGCTTAAATGATTTACTATTCTGGAGTAATGAATTTGTTGCGGCGTGCTCACAGCCATCAGAATCCCCGTACCTCCACGCTATCTCCCTTACCACTGGTGGCACCAAAATGTTCAAGGTTTGGAGAATGACCCGATGTCTGGCACTCGGGGTCGACCTGACCGGTCCATTTAAATAGGAAAATTCCGGAATCACGCAGTTATGCCGAGGGGAAGGTGAGAAAGCATCAGCGGGAAGAATCTGTACTAGAGCTCTCCTACCATGCGTGGTGTCACAGAGCAGGAGCATATGGTCACACATGGATGGCAGAGCATGAGAAATACTGACAGACACATCCAACACCCAGCTCAAGGGATCTCAGGACAGCCTGGTGTGCCTGTTCTCTCTGTGTATTCCCTCCTCTCATGCCATGGCATACTCATCCCTGCCTTTTGCACTTGGGTTTATATTCTTTCATAACTTCCAAATCCGAAGTATCAATGTATGGTATATAAGTATAAAGCATGCTTTTCATGTCATTGCCCCCGTCACTCAGATTTCCAGTGAAAGCTGGAGTTTGATAAATAGCCATGTGAAAGGTCCATGCGGGAGTTTGACTGTAGATTTTTGTGTGTGTTTCTCGGGGGGGGGCATGGGGGGGGGATTGCTGGTCAATGTAAATATGTGCGCACAGCCCTGGTAAGTCCCTCGTCATCAAGCGCGTGGTAAATTCACAAGCCAGGGAGCGGTCTGCCTATTGTTAAGGTAACCAAGGGAAACCAGCTAAAAATGCAAACCACTTCCCTACCCTATCTATCAAGGAATGGAATAATTTACTTGTGTCTCCGTAGGCTGAAATTAAATAGTGGTCTCTCTGCTGCGGGAAAGACAGCCAGCCACTGTGGGTATTCTTTATGTGCGCTGTCTCTCAGAACGGCCCGACGCCAATCAAGCGATCGACAGTCAGGTGTGAAAGAGCACTACCCCCGTTACGTTCTGTCTCTCACCGCTCCCCTGTTGACGATGTGGTGCCAAAGGACCGCCTCCATAATCCCCCCCGCAGGCCTGACACGGTGAGGGAACGCGGTACAAATCCCGTCCGCTGCCTTCATGTTTCTCAGCAACAGAGGTGGAAAGTTTAGCTCCAGAAAGTACAAATCCAGTCCAAGGTTTTGTTTCAACCAACCAGTTGAGTATAAGGAGTGACAGTCAGACAGTAATTGATTTGTTGAAACAAAACTTTGGCCTGGATTTGCGCTTCCGGTGCCAGAACTTTCCACCTCCACTCAGCAGTCGAGAGAACAAAACTAAATTGCTGCAATATTTTGCCATTGTTTTGTGCATGTCATATAATAAGCAAAAGGCTGGCATGTATTGAAAACATTTTTTTCCCTCCTTAATTTCCAGTTTTCTGAGCATCGCCAGCTTTTGGTAAAGATTTTTAATTTTGTTTGTTTTTGCCAGAACCACCTGTCCAAAACAAGCCTTGGGGAAATCTCAAGATGGATAGGCCAGAAGGCAGGATAGATCCAGGAAAGGAAATCAGTCTGTCACAGTGTACACACACTTGAAGGGCAACTTTAATGACATCAAGCCCCCAAAAGCATACATCTTTGGGCTTTGGGAGGAAAACTGGGCATCAGCTCTGTGCACAGAGTCAAGGTACATGAATCAAACTCAAAACCATGGAGGTGTAAAATCCCACTGATACCAAATGAGCACATATTAAAATTTCCTATAGCCAAATGTTCAGCCTTTAATAGCCGTAGCATTGTTACAGTCCCTCCTTTTCTTGGATCGGGTACTCACACATAAAAATAACAGTCTGGTGTCACCAATTGGTCTAGCAGCGGTTCTTCGGATTGTGACAGGAAACCAGAGTGCTGTCCCCAAAGACATCCCACACAAACGGAGTGGAGGGATGCGAAGAGAGACGCAGGAGGTATCAGATTCAAATCGGCGACTCAAGCCGCCAGGCAACGATGCTACGATACAGCATCAACGAGGATGGCTCGGAAAACATTATGTACATGAGGGAGACATTAAAATAAACACTTTATTATTATTATTATCTGCATTTAGCGGTTTCCTACCAGTAGTGGCCTAAGTAATATTATTGGGTAGTTACTGATGAGTTGCTAAGGAAACCAAGCTTTAGGTGTTTTTCCTCCTTTTGGTAGTAATAAGCCTGTTGAGTACAACAAAGAGAACCTAACTAGACCAAATCAGAATATAGTGCGGTGGGTGAGGTTGTTTACCTGACATCTCTGGGGAGAATGTGTTGCTATACCTTTAAGCAAGGTGTTCAACCAGAACTTTGAAGTAAAATATCCAGCAACACCAAAGGGCAAATCTCTGAGCTGTGGATAAGACTGCGTAAAAAACCCGCAAAAACATCCCATATTGCTATAAAGTAATAGTTGTAGGAATATCAATGTGGTTGTGTTTCTGAGGTAATGGAGGGCGCCCATTCTTGTTGTTGCTATGTTACCCCGTTACTGAGACCATAATTTTACCCCAGCGTTTCTTGACTTCATTCCACACACAGACCACAATATTACAGCGGCCTTGTACGTTTAATGTTTAACAAGTGTGTCTTTGCGCTGACTTTGCAAAGTCTGCAGTTTTCGGTAGCGCGTTTCATTGACTGCGCTTACATAATGCCTTTATAATGCATTTGTAGAACATTCAGTGCACCTTCATAGTGCATTCATAAAGCATTAATAGAACATTCATAAGCAGCATGTAAGTCTAACATAACATCTATCATACCTAACATACCTTAAGAGCTGGAGTATACATTAAGAACAAACATTATATGACAACAGCAAATATTGTAATCCTATAATAATATATTGACTGTTATTAATGTGTTTTAATGCTGTTAAAGCATGTTAGGATATTAAGGTATACTTGCATGCTGCTTATAAATGGTCTATGAATGCATAATGAATGCATTATGAAGGTGTAATTAATGTAAAGCATTACCAAGATTTCTTCTTTTCACCAAGTATGTCTGTCAGACGATAAGAAGTTAGCTAGCTATTATTATCATTGTTAAGTTGCCCAGTGCTAACTTGTTAAAATCTTTGGGCTCTTTTGAGATGAATATATAATCAAGGCGGTATAATTATTTATAGAGCACTATGTACACAAAGAGAATATTTTATCATCTGCACTTCACAGGAGCTTGCATTCTTAGTTTGAAAATGCTGTAAGTAAATGTGGGCAGGGAAAAAAGAATTATATGATGCCCAATGCAACCAAGCCACAGCCTTTTCAGAACATTATCAGGTTATGTAATAGGTTACCTGGGTGAAAAGTCCTGTAGGATAATGGACCCTTATTTTGTCACTAGCGTGTCTGTCATAGCTCTTGTTAACTGCTGTTGTTCTGCAGATATTATTCCTCGGCTGAGCCGCTGCGTTGCCGTCTGCAGAACATAATTCTGGATGCTGGCTTTAAGCCCACTGGGGACTGGGGAGCTCATTAGTGAAATCTGAGCCAGTCGTCTGAACCTGAAAGCATGACCTGCTGTAGGCCTTGGGGTGTCAGTGATAAATGGTCAAGGTCCAGGATCTGATCACTGGGACCCGATGCAGCCATTTTGCAGAACCGGGCTTTCACTTCTCCACAGGAATTTAGCACGTCAAAGCAGCCAACATACATGACATGCTTCATAGGGGGAATCCGGCCAACGAAATGCAATCAGCAAATGAGAGACAAGCTGGAGGTATATCATGTGCACAAACTATGGACACAGAAGTTCCTTAATGGAACAAACACCTTAGTAGGAACTTTCATCTGAAACATCTCCCATGCTATTTCGTAGGTCTCCATGGTAACATGATATGCAGAGGGCTGTCAGTGTGAAGTGTTTCTTCTGCTTGAAATGATTGCTTTTCTGATGGGGGTTGCTCTTCCTTTTAACTAATGATCTTGCGCTACTCTTGACTACTCTTGCCAGTTATTGTTTCGTCGATTCTTTTCATAGTGAACTTTTCTACATTTCTGAGGACTTTCCTCGAGATCTCTGCTTCCCTGAGGGTTTAGGCTCCCCAGTTTCACCTGCTGTCCTTACGGTGGTTTGGGATCAAACTCCCAGGTGTGCTGAACGCCACTGGAGTCAGGCTGTCTTTGAGCAGCCTGCGTATACCGGATGTGCCGTGATAAATTCCCTTTTTGCTATTTGCATAAGTGCAGGTAGAATGGCTTCTCATCATCTACCCCATCTGGCTCTTCATAGCTTGGGGGGGGGTCACAGTGTGGGGTCAGCCAATGTGTGTCACCCCTGGAGCTGGAGGTTAAGAGCTTTGCTTAAGGGCCCACAGACATGTCACTGGTCTGCTGAGGCCAGGTCTCAACCTGGCAATCTTCCGATCACGGGTACAGACACTTAGCACACTGAGCCACTCACCCACCACAGGTGACTATCAGGCCTTTACTCTGCGCTTCAAACGCAGCTACTGCAACAGACCACGTACGCTATCAGTTAATTATGCTGTGTTTCAGGACGACGTAGTGGCTCGGCAGTTAGCACCACGGTATCATTGCTCCTGGGTTGTGGGTGTGATTGTGATCCTAACTGCATGTGTGCCATTTGCAGGTTTTTCCTGTCTTCTTTTTTGTGGTCCAAAACATGTGCAGTGAGGTATAATGGTGTCCCTGAATCATCCTTCTTGTGTGACTGTGTCTGTGCCCTGCTGTAAATTCAATTTTAATGTAAAGGTTTATTTATTAGGGGGGTGAATAAATCCAAATTAAATATTGCGGGTGTCGCGGTTTTTGCGGGATCTACGACCCATGATGCAGGCTGCGATTCACAAGACGTTTATTCAGACGGAACAGGATGAGCAAACACACGTGGCAGGAGCATAGACGTCGACAAAGGACAAAATAACCAACAATGGGGACATAACGCAGACCGACTAAATAAGGGAAGACATCAAGGAGTAACACAGGGCAGGCGGGCATGATCGGGGAAATGCACGTGGATAACAAGGGGGCGTGGCACACATGAGGATCACACGAGCAGACCGTGACAGCGGGGTCCCAGGCCCGGCTCCAACTCTCGGTTACAGGGCCCCCCGTGAAGCCCGGCCTGGGGGGTGCACATCTTCCTGGGTTCCTCCCTGTGATAAACTGGCATCTGATGTGGAGTGCTCCCTGCCTTATGCCCTGTGGATTTCACCTTCACTGCAGGGGTGCGAGAAAGGGGTGGGGGGAATTTAGGGCGATTCCAAGAGCCCCTGAGTGACTTAGGGCTTCTCTAGTGGTGTTCCTGCTTCTATGCAATTAGTGTTGATTATGTTATGAATCATGTGCTGATGCAGACGGATTGCTGTTAGCTTCCCTTATCATGTTAACATTTTCTCATCGGCTTAGAAGTGGTGAATCCAACAGCTAGAACCGTATGATTAGTCACACAACAGCAGTCTTCCAATGGAGCAAAAATTTCAGCGTGTGACCACTGTTGCTACATTAAACAGAGACGTCGGTTACATCCAAAGAGCAACTGACCTGTAATCATGTCAGTGTAAATCACTACAGTGATCGTAGGTGTACTTCTTTTTAAGTACGCTTGCAAATTGACTGGAAATCCTTACCAAAGTAGTGAGCTTCTGGCTTTTTCTGTTAAAAAGGCTATCACGTATTCATCTGGGACAGTCAAACCTTGTGTCTAACTTCAATAGAAAACCACAGAGAAAGCCGAGTGTCTCAGACTCGCTGTTCCCTCAAACTTCTGTTTCAAACAAAGGCCTGTTGGCACATGCTTATTATTATTCATATGGGTCTTTGTCTAAAACAAATTAAGAAGGAATATATCACTGCCATTGTATACTGTGGACTTGAATTCTCAGATAATTAATGTTATGAATAAGTTATGGCTAAGAACCTCGCCAACTCATTGAACATAAAAGCGAAGCACATTGATTGATCGCGAGTCAGATGCCTTCTGAAGGAAATTGATTCACGAGTGGCAAACTTTTCTCCTGGTACCCCGTGCGCCACGTGCCACATTTTTTGAAGAAAAACAAAAGAAATGGAGAGAAAGCTGAGGGAAACATGAGAATAAATACATTTCCTAGCCTTGTGAGACAGCGCTTGGCAGACAGCCGTTAGGTCAGAGATGAGTTTTTGTGTTTGCTTTTGCCTGGAGATTTGCACACTATTCCAAGAGAATGGTGGATGGTTTTTGCAGATGTAGTGCAGTATAAATGGACTTTTTGGGATCTGCCCTCATCACTAAGTGAACAGCCCCAGACTGACTGTGTCAGGCTAAGGCTTATTTTGAACTGTGCCTTAGACCCTTCGAAGGGGCCAATCTCATTACCCATTGATTTGTTTTTAATTGAATGACAGGGAAGGGGACATTCCAGGGGCCAATTAGCTTTTAACCAGTGCCATTGCTTCTGTGCCCATGCCCCTGTATAAGCCTCTGTTCCTGAAAATTGTGCTTGTAGGTCTCTTCCCTTTTCGTACCAGCTTCGGTGTACACCCCTATTAGTGAGGTGTTCTGGCCAAGGCACGTGTGCTTCTAGAGGGGAAATTTCAGTCTGACCACAATGCATGAGGTGGCTGCCTCTAAGTACTACAAGTTACAGGAGAACATTTGGGTGATTTCTGTTAGCAATATAAATAAACCAATTCAAATTATACTGACTAAAGTAATCTTTTCTTCTGGCCCAGGGAAAGAGAAATAAGGTTCTAGCGGCATCTCTGTTAATTACACGAGAGTTGCAAGCTACAGGACTTGATCTTATACAGAAAAAATGGTCAATGGATAAAAATGGTCTGAATTAGCTGAGCTTTTTAAATGTCGCCACTCTTAGAATGCCTGAAATGTACACTTCCTCATAGCTCGGGGCTTTGTCCTGAGTTTCCAATGAGAAAGTGGCATATGTAGCTGTGGCCCAATCAGAGTAAGGCAGCTGTCTTTTCTGTGTCTGGTAACACAAACCAGGTCAAGCTATGGACATCAGTCTCAGAAGAGCAAGTACACATGGTAGAGATGTAGGGATCTTCCACAGACTTGTCAAACATGTATACCCACAGTTGGAAATATTTCATGAAAAGGGGTGTGCCAAGTGCATTTGCAACTGAAAGAAAGCACTCTAATTTTCTTTGAAAATGTTTAGATATTAATCTAAATATGCATGCAGCTCATATTTTACAGATTTATGTATTTGTGTGTCCACATCAGCAGTCATTTGTGAGGAACACATATAGCTGTATATCAACAAAAAAATGGTTTAGACATTAACTACCAAATGTTAGACCGTAACCAAATTAGATCATTGTCCCACAACTTTCTCAAGCTCTCAGTATTTGAACTCAGAAGGTTCATCAAATCATGGCTCAGTGAATTCATTCACTCAGTAAGTAGTGACCAGCAAACTAATAATTATGAGTTGACCTTTCATCCTCCTAATTTATCTTGCTGTTCATCCCCAGATGGCTTGTTTATAACATTATTGTCCTTGCCAATCTCATTCTATCAGAAGAATGAAGTCAGATCAGCGTGTGTGGTTTTATTTGATTCGTGTGAATGCAGTGATAAGATCAGGCTACAATTCTGGGTTATAGATTTGCCTTATCAAGAAACAAACCATCAGGTATTGCAGTTCAGTCATTTTTTAATGAGCAGCTTTGTAACAACACTGAATCCCCCAAGCGGACCTGGCCAGGATCAAGGTCAGATCAGTGACTCTCAATCCTTTTTTTAAGTCAAGGATCTCCTGTGTCAAGGAAAACCTGTTTGCCCCCCCCCACACAGGTTATGATATTGTTTCTCTTGGATGTGCATTCATAATAAAAATTGCAGGTGCCTATTTATATGAACATAATTTACATTCCCAAACAAATGTAATTTCTATTGAACTCAAGCAAGGTTCCACTCCACTATTTTCACCAACACTATTTTTTCCCCTAAGTAGTGTTGAGTGAACCCGAACTATAAAGTTTAGGTCCGTACCGAACTTTACGGTTTTTGGTACCCGGACCCTAACCCGAACTTTTCCGTGTTCGGGCGTTTAATAAAGCTTGTTGAAAGGCTGCAGGGCAGCCAATCAACAAGCTTTTAAGCTGTATGCCCTTAGAAGTCATCATAGCCATGCCTACTAATGGCATGGCTGTGATTGGCTGGTGCATCATGTGACCCAGCCTCTATACTGTAAAAGCTGGAT
>JAODKL010000095.1:11436016-11449633 GCA_026780765.1 Petrocephalus schoutedeni
GGGCACTTTTTTGGACTGAGGGCAAAAGGGCAAGTGCTTCAGCACCACCTCGTCTCTATCTGTGCACGCCAGTGCTGTTAACTGTTTTTGGAAATGGCTGGCTAGTTATCACTGTTCATATGCACCCTTTATTATCACATTGTGCAGTGTGAGTTATTTGGCTCTTATATTCATAATCAATAAGACCGTCATATGCTTCAGTTGTCCAACAACTGGGACATGACTTGAAAATGGATTCTGCAAAGTAATTAATAATTTATGTTCATAATTATACAGTGAGATTTTTACATTGGGCTGCGTGTCTGTCAGGCTTCCTGTCTCAGCCTCCCTGCTATTCTTCACACAGCTGTCCCCCATGTGCGCATTCTCGCATGCTGCCATGTGCACGCTCAACATGCATGCATGTAAACAAACCCATTCAGAAAAAGCTCCAGCTTCGCACGCTCCCTACCATGCGCACTCTTAACGAAACACGCCGCGTCAACGCTGGCCGGAGTGTTCTTGGTGCAAGTCCTTCATAAACTTAATGATGGTACACAACTTTCTATGCAATCAATAAAAATTTAATGAGCCTTCACAAGAAATCACAGTAATCTATGAAATATTAACATTCACTTAATGTCCTGTTATCTGAATGCGCGTTCCAAGGCGACCTGCTGCGTCTCTTGGCTACGGATCCAGGCAGACGAGCTTCGTCAAACTCCTGCTATTGTCTATTTTTACAAGTCATATTTGGGCATTAAATAATTGGCTGGCACTGGTTCTTGCATGCCAGCCTTTCTCCTCGCAATGTGCCATGTGCCCCTGAAACGCTTTGCCCCCATTGTATCTGAAATCCCAGCACCTGGCCTCCACCCAAACTTGCCAAGGCCAGGGGCTTACCATCCTAAGGGTACTTTGGTCCCTTTCTTGTGCTCTGCTCAAGATGACTATTCTGTTAGGTTTGTTATAAGTGCACTAGCCTCATAATGCAAGGTGGGGGGGGTATTAGTGCTTGCGAGAGAAAGAAAAAAAAACAGAAGAAAAGAACAATGAATATATTCAGCCGCTTTCATAATTTTCATCAATTTTTCATGTACGGTCGTAAAGATATCCCAAACTTTATGGGGCATGCTTGCCAAGGTACAGTCATTTCCATACTTTTTTCCATGAAAAAATATTTTAAACTGGCACCAACTGCAGTTCCTGCCCGGTCCTCCGGAGATGCAGGCTCTCTCATTGCGGCTTTGAAGATCGTCCGGTCTTGGCACTATCCCCTTTAACAAGTAAAGTTTACGGACTCTGTACTGCGGGCCGCCACACCACAGCCGCCCACCGACCGTGTCTCCCCTCGCACACCCACCCGCAGCCCACATGCATGCAGTGCACATGCGTAACTAATATATAAAAGGCAGTGTTGCACAAAGGACGGAATTCCATCAGCTAGCCATGTGTGCCGCAGCTGTGGGAGCTAAGGCAGACGAGGGAAGGGGGAAAAACACAAACAAACAAGTGCAATTTGGATGTTGCGCACAAAGGCTGGCCGAGTGGGGAACTTCCCCTGGGAGATGTGGAGCTGGGGCCCTCTGACTGGGGAAAGCTCTTCAGGGTGGCTGCCATGTTAGCAAGCTGTGCCTCTACCCCTGGTAGCCCAGCTTAGCTCCCTGCTGGACCGTGTTTCAAGACTCACAAGAGATCACTTCAAAGCCAGCAGCGAAATGCCAGCACGCCGCAGTCTTCTTTTTAGCTTACACTGGAAAAATAGCCCCAGTTAAAGCTCCCCATATTTAGCCAAAAGCCGCCAGATAGATAGATAGGTAAGGAGGTAGGGAGACAACCAAAGTGTGTATCCCGGTATGCCTGTGTGAGTGTATTTGAAGACTCCCTGTATGAATAGGTCTAAATATTTTGTGTTAGATTGAATAAATTTTTGTTGATATTTAGCAGGGAAGGCATGCAGTGAGTGGGTATGGTCAGACAGTGTCCCTGGAGTACTTAAAGGCCTTGCTTAAGGGCCTAACATTGATATGATTACTGTGCTAGATCCAAGGTTTGAACCCACAACCCGGTATTTTAAAGGCAATTCTTTGTTAGGCTCATTTTAGGCATAAAAACAACATGATAAGAAAAGGGGCACAATCTGTCAAAAAGCGAAACCTGCATAACTTTTGACTGCATTTATCCCCTTTTATTATTTCGGAGAATTTAGTGTAGAATGGTTGAAACCCCCCATTGGAGCTGACAGGCATAAGGCATAGGTGTGGTTTTAATGCTTTTAGCATTAATCTCCAGCATCAGACCAAGGAGCTCTGGGATGTCTCATACTGTAGGTTCAGCCGGTTGCCTCACCAGATTGAGTTTAGATTTTGTAGTAATGTTTGCCATCGTGTTCTGGGAAAAAATAAGAAAAAAAAGTAAAGTAGACAATCGTGCTGAAAAGAAAACATTACTCAAGTGCTTGGAGTTCGCCATAGATGGTTTTGCATGGTAAATTATACCTGGCCCGTACGCGAGCCGAAAGCTGACTGCATTACCATAGCGGCGCCCTGCGTCGATGTGTATGAAATATCTGGCGGTAAAGAGGGCATATTCTATATATTATTAATTATATTGCAATTATTTATGCATTCTTATTAAAAAAAGTACCACAGAATAGCTGAAAAGAACGGGTCCGTAATGCAAACTAATGCAAGCTAATGCTAATTTTGCTAGCGTTTGACGCTAACATAGAACGTCCTATCTTATAGTCATGCTAGTGGAAATTAGCCGATCGTAAATCATGATGTACACCACGTTCACAGCGAATAAGCATCGCTTCAGTTTTACGTTACTGTTGCTCCCCAAACCCACCCTAACCCCCTGCAGTGGGAAACCAAAGCAAGCTGGCACCGTGCTATAAGTAGTGCTACGTTCCATTTAGCTCGGAGGTCGCAACTCTGAGCTGGGAATGACTGCATTCCAATTAACCAAGTCGGAAAGCCATTTAGCAATACCAGGGACCTGTTTCAAACAGCATTATTTCTCGCTTAGCCGGATAACTTGTTGGATTTAATTTACCGATGGAAAGGCCCTCTAATGGCCTTTATCTTTGTTCACTTACATTTAGCCCAGACGACCTTAAATCTGACAAAATATCTGGCTAAGCAAGAAATTCTACTTTCTGACACAGTCCTAGCTCATTTCATTGCTGGCCAATGTTAGCAGTTGATTATTGCGCATGAAAACACGATAGCAACCTGCCCACAGATAGCAGTTGGAGAGTACTGTATTCTACCGATTTAATGAGCCACAAATAATACGGTATAAATAAAACTACAGCTCTAGCTTCTGTTGATAAGGGGCATAGCCATCTTGAATTCTGAGGTCGGGGTCGTGTCGATCCCTCCAACTTCACAAGTAGGAATTCCGACTTCAGGGTCATTCCAGTTGAAATGTCCGTCTCGGACCTCGGAATTTCCAGGTTACGAGTTGAAATGGAGCACAGCGTGGTAACTCTTGGTGGTATGGGTGAGGTACTGCTTGGTTTCTGTATGCTAGTGGAAAAGCATCACACTTCACGTCTATTGCCTCCATATATTCTTAACAGCTAGCTTTAATAGTAAATCAGGCTTTATGAAATTCCTGTGAGATGCAAATGACTAACCAAGTGTAAATGTCTCCCAGAATCATTTGTTACTTACCCAAAATGCCTAGATGCCCAGTGAATAGCTGCAGAGGCTGCTGTGGCTTCTAATGAAGAGGACTGGTATTACCACTGTGTTTTAGAATTGATTTAGATTGTTCTCAGTAACTCTGTGGATGGCAGTCTAGGTGGGGCACAGTGGGGACGTGGCCAAGCTGGGAAAGGCCAATGCAATGCTTTGATGCTAACATGCTATCCCTGTGTGTCTGCAACAGCATGCTGGAGTACTCCCTCAACCTCCAGAACGTCAGCTTCTCTGCTGTCCGCACCGTCAGGGTGCTTCGGCCCCTCAGAGCCATCAACCGGGTGCCCAGTGAGTATCGGAACCCTGTTCCTTCATCATAACCACAGCTGTTATTAACACTCATTATAATGATCCAGGGGCTAAGTCAAGTTCGGCTGGAGCTTGTTGAAGATTGGCATCAGGGCTAAAATACTCTGACTATGCTTAAAATACTTTGGGGGGGGGGGGGGGGGGGGGGGGGGGGACCGGGCCTATTGACGCCCATATCACGACCTCCATCAAAACTGTTTGGCTTAGCGTGCTTTTTGTTATTAAAGTGGTGTTGCCTTTGATTTTGTTTTTCATCTGTTTCGTCAAATTATTTGCTGTTACTTTTCATATAATTTTGACTTTTTATCAAGTGACTCACATGCGCAATGGACTACTATCTATAGAAGAATCAAGCGTTAGCGTGTCTTTTCTCATTTTTGAGTTGGGAGTAGCGTCGTGTTGTAGAGAATTGCAGAGGTAATCTGTGTCTTGTAGGTGTCTGCCTTGCCTTAGTTTGCTTCCTTCTGGGTTTGTAATGTGTTGCTGCTTGTACTTGAGGTCTGTTCTTCCTCTCTAAGGAATCGGGGTCCTGTTTACTTGGGACTGTCCTTATCTCCATCTGCTCAGCTTTGCCCATCTGTGCTCTGGGGTGAATGACGAAATGCATTTCATTAACTAAAGAAAGCCATTTTGTGGACAAAATGGATTTTGTGAGCAAAAGAACAAAATTGATTTAGTAAGTGAAATAGTTATTATGTGGATAAAATATATGTCATGAATGACACAGCCATTTTGTGAATTAAACAGATTCTGTGGAATCACGCAATGCATTTGTGGAACCACAAAATTGCATTTTATCTTTTGCTGAGTCATGAAAGTCACATAGTAGGCGCATACCCGTGTGGGGAGCAGTACCTCCTAATGACCAGAAGGTGGAACGCCGGCTTTGATTCTGAAATCTCACGTTACTACATTTAATTTGAATTTAAATTTAACAAAAATACAAATAGCTCCTGGACTCATACTGTTACCGTTGTACTCATCAGTGTTACTATTTTTTATTCATTTTTTTATATTTTGTAACCCAAGCCAATTGAATATCTCTGCACCAATTCCCTCCAACTGTTGGCTATGTTACCCTGCCACTCTCTCCTGAATAATTCTTGTCCCCTGGCACGAAAGAAAGTTAAGTCTTTATGCTTTCATGCACAAAATGCAGCAAGACATTACTTGATTTTGTCATTAAATAATGCTTTTTGTGGCACAGAATGTATTTTGCACGTGAAAATGAGCTCAACATTTGGCACCCTATATTGCTGTCCACTGCATCCAGTCCAGTGGTACAGTCTAAAAGAAATCTGCAAAAACGATGGCCACACAAGATGTTGATGTTCGGTGATCTGGAGCAAAAAGTCAGACCTTGCTTTTCTGTACTTTCACATGGATCATCGGTGACTCATCCTAACTTTCGGTGAAGTTAGGATTAGGGTTAGACTGAGAAAGAAGAGAGAAATGTGAAAATAGCGTGAGCTGTCCATGTAGGATTCCCCGGGGACTTGCCGATGGTGATTTGTGTGTTTTTCCTTTCTTAAACCAATTTCCCATTTAAATAATCCCATTATTTACATCTTTATTTGTTTCACTTAGGCTCCCGGGGAGCATCGGCTCATCTTTCATTAACCACGGTCAGGCTGTTACTGTTTTCATTACACCTGCAGACCCTTTATTCATTTACTTAGAGCTCTATTTTTTATCTCCTGACGCATGAAATGCACGTGGGGTTTAGCGTTTAGGTTGAAGATTAATCAAGACAAATTAAAAGTCTAATGAATGGTGGGTGTCTCCACGTTGCCCTATGAATGGCCGTCTTCAGCCAGGAAGTGGCCTCATAATCATTCTCCGTGTGGATAGTGAGCGAGGGTCAGACACGCTGAGGCTGGTCTGCCTGGGTCGCTTCATCCACAAGCACTCTCTGTAATTACCATTTGAGCCAATCTAAACCACAGGGGGGGTGTTGAGGTAATAAGGGTGGGGGCTTGGGTCAGACAGACCCATTGCTCATTGAGGAGCCACTCTGTCTAATTATACTCTTAATTGGAGAATTAATTTGGAAATTGTTTTATCTGCTCTTTGCATGCTGTGAAATTTCTCTATTTTTTTATGGGATTTGTTTGGGTGTTTTTTGTCGTTTCTTTTTTTTTTTTTCCCCGACTAGCTAATCAAGATGTGGCAAAGCATTCAGATGCAAAATTGCGGCATTAATCTTCAAGTCATTTAATAAAGCCCAGCGGGGTCCCTGTCGCTTGACAGGAAGTTCGAGCCTTCTGTAGCAGCTGGCTTCAGCATCCTGGACTATGTTAGCATTGGCTGCTCGCCAGAGTTTGGCCCTGTGTGACCAAAGGACTTTTTAAACAAAGACTGCACATGTGATTTAAACACTTGCCACACATTGCAGGGTCATCACCTCTGTCTGAAAATTACCGGAATATGTTGCGATCTTCCAGTCTTCTTAAGGCCACGTTAGTTGAAATACCTTCTCCTAGTGAGGTACTACCTAGTGAAGGAATACGTCATTCTGTCTGGTTTGTGCAAATTATTGCAATAAGTATGAATGGCAGAGATATTACCTTCAATAAAAAAAATTAAATTAAATCTTGAAATTGTTACCTTTTTGGAATTGTTAACGTCAGCTTAGTGTTACTTTCTTAATTTTATGGCAGCCCAGTGTCATTTTGCATGATTCATCGGTTTGGCAGACATTTTCTAAAATCCATTTGTGTAGCTGGCCATCATTTATGGAAGCCACTCAGATTAAGCACCTAGCTTAAGTGTACAACATATAGTGCTCCTCTGGAGCTATAAATGACAACCTTGTGCACAACTACAGTTCCTTTATCACATTTCTGGCTGCTGGCTATTTTCAGGTTAATTGGTAGCTTGAGGTCATCACGACAGATTTCTACAGTTTCTGGATCAGCAGGCCACTCAGGTCCTTATCCCCCGAGAGGCATGCAGCCTGTCCACCTCTTCTGTGCTTAGTGCTGGGAGCAGGTTAATCAAAAACCTCTTCGCCTAACACGGCTTCAGTTTTTAAAATCCATTTATTGTTTGAAATGACAAATGAGATCATGGCTGGAGAGCAGCCCCCGGGATGACGGACCTGTCCTCTTTCCTGGGATGCCCAGCATAATTGCAGCTGCCGATGTTGACGCTGGTTACTGACACCGGGGGATCGACGCAGAGGCACAGACACCAGTGCAGTAGCTAGGTGTGCGGAGCGCACTGGATCATAGTCCCCGTTATCTGGTAATCACCGGACTTTGACCGGGAGAAATCTGTTGAAGCCCGACAAATTTAAATCTCTCCAGTCATAATGTCCAGTGAAAATAATTCCCTCTAAGCCCAATTTGAATTGTATTAAAATAGCCTAAAATGAAATTTCCACATATCCTTTTATTAAAAAAAAAGAATCTTCCTTTCTTTTAATGAATGTGTAGGCTATAGGCTTGCCTGTTATTTGTCTCATTCACACTGATGAAGCATGCACACCATAACAAGAAACAGTAATCAGCGAGAGATTGGACATGTCCAGACAAGGAAACCCCAGAAAGCGAAACCAAGCAGGTCTAATGACAATCTGAGATACAGTCACAGAGACCGCTAATGCCGTGGCCTATCGAGAAAGGAAATTATTTGACTCCAAGTTGGCAGCACTGCCCCGTAATTAAAATGTTATAGCCAGATAGGTTCACATCTTTTCTGTTTGGAAATAGTTGTTATCTGCTTTATTTTATCCCAGAATTTGTAGACCAAAAGCTAAAGGAAATTCTTTGTGCTTGCGTGTGAAAACGAAGGCTTGCATAATATTTATTTAGTTGTGCATGTTTTTTTTTTATAAATAGCCTACTTTTTAATGCAGAAATTGTATAAATCTACATGCCTTGATGATGCTATTCTTTATATAGTCTGCCTATCAATTGTTTTAAACTCAATAATAAGCACAGAAAATATTTGTCTAGAATTTCTCCCATTTGTCCAGGACACTAAAATCCTGGACATGTTGACCATCACCAATGTCTTCTAGTGGAGATGCTGGCCTGGATCCCATGTCTAAGACTAAGACGTGATGAGACCTAAAGAAAGACCAGGACTGAAAAAGAATTACGATAAAAAAAGGTTATTATATATAAAATAGGAGATGTGATACTGTAAAATGCCTAGTATATAATATGATGGAGAGAAAGGTGAACAAGTGAATTTATATCAATAAATGATCATTATTATAGTGTATGCCAAAAAGTCAATGCTCTTTCCTCTCTGAAGGGATTATAAATGAGCTTTTTCCCCCTGTGACCTTTTGTAAATATTGATTTCTTTACAGAATATTGGCAGTGGGAGGACTGCACATGTAATCCTTAGTTTGCTGTGGCTTAGTGGCCCGTGTATTGGAAATGCAAGGCCTCACATTATTTTGCATTTCAGCAGTAATCATTTTAAAGAAACATGGAAATTGATTCTTTGTTGTTCATATATAGAGTTTTAATAATATCCACCGATTGTAAAATAGAATTATGGTAATCAAGTTTCTTATCGCAAAATATACTCTTTCAGAAGGGAAGAAGTCATCACATAGGGATACAGTAAATTGTCAAATTTAAATAACTACATTTGGATCAATATTAGCTGCCCTTTATGGTTTTTTTTTCTCTGAATATGTGTTTGTCACATACTGATACACGTGAGAGTTTATGGCAGAGGAATAACTAAATATGGCAAATGTACATTATTATTGTCAGAAAAATAATAGTATCTTTAGTTCCTTTTTGCTGTACTCTTCATTTCTGTCTCATCTGGTAAATAATCGGTTGTTACACAGCAGTGCACATGTCCAATACAGTCTTCTACGTCTATATTAACCATTTTTTCTCAGACCAACTGAGCTCTTAATTTCATTTGCATGATTGAACTATTAATTGGATGTATCAAAGGCTATATGTTTCTTTCATAATTTATGGCGACATCCATCGAAGCCGTCCGTCTTTGATCTCTGGATCAGGGGGGAACGGAGTCTCTTCCAGGCAACACAGGGCATCAGATAGGGAGCACCATGGGGTGCCAGTTGAAAAATAATTTAAAAATTTTAATTCAATGAAATTTAGTTTGTTGTTAAGTGTTCCAAGAAATAAACACTGAATAATTCAAAATTAATAATGAACAATGTAAATGGGGACAGCTAAATATATTTAGAATCATGTAGTCATTTATTTCAAGGCTACAATTAATTTAATAGACAAATTTGTTCAGCAGTATTGAAACATGGAACTCTGTCTTCAGCTAACAGGTTTAGCTTAATATGATTTAAATTAAAATCTTTTAAGTTGGGGACCAGATGGGGCTGGGCTCCTCGGACTGTTGCAGGCCTTGGTTGTGAGCGGGGCCCGCAGGCACGGTGCAGTCCCAGCACGGAACTCCATGGGTGCGAGAAGTGGGTTAGTCCCGCTAAATGCAGATCTGAAATCAAAATGCAAAGTCATTCAAAGTCATACCACTGATATTTGAAGTGTTAGCTATGGGTGGACACCAATGCATTTTTTATACATAATACTTCATAACGTATGCCTGATTACCGATATTCTGTAGATTGGCACATTTTTTTCTGAATTGGGTTTATTTTGATAGATCAGTATTTTGGTTTTCATTGGTTATCATGGTTTCCTGTGAATTTAAAGCAATACAAGTTTGACATGAAATGGAGAATTTTAGCTTGGCATTTCCATCTGCTAGTATCAGCTCTCAAGGGTCTGAAATGAAAGTGTGTTTTTTACAGGGACAGCTTGTGCTATTCTGACTGAAAGTGATCAAGCTTATCCTAGAGAGCAATTGAATATCTTAAACTCGTAGGGTACAGAGCATACTTTTATCTTGCTTGAAATATTTATTGGCTTCAAATATGAACTGGCCAACTTAAAATGTTTTATACACGGCTCTTTGGCCAAAATTATAATCAAATGGATTAATTGGATTTTTTTGCTGAGTTTGCCCAGAGTACTTCACTGTAAGGAATAACGGCGGGCGCACTCGACTCAGAAGTGAAAACGCAGAAGCTCATAAATCTATCAAATGAAAAACCTGTTTGGATCTAACTTCTGTAACAATTTTCTGTTTGTTTGGCAGACATGAATCCTCCAATAATCTGAGACTTTGTGATCTGATGTGTCCACTGTACTGTGTTTTTAAGTCAGTATGGTGCTTTTTTCATGATACACCCTTTCAAAAGCAGGTGCACGTCCCAGTCAGCGATACAACCCTTAAACAGCTTTTTGGGTAGATTTGTCAAAAAAGATGAAAACTTATCAACTCCAGCAGCAGTACAGATGCACACCTATTTCTTTTTTCAGCACAATAAAACTTTATTTAATTGATTTAACTGCACATACATGACAGTGCCAAGTGACAAGGTGTTTGTGAGTTTTGGATTCACAATAGGCAGCAGTGGAATTTCTTTTTATATTGAGCTACTCCCCTGAGGACAATATTTGGTGCAAACTGAAATCTCTACAGCTTTAATTACATCACCGATAGGTTTTTTATGGGAGCTTATCTGCACCACTCCCTAAATGCGCCCCCTCCCCCCACTTGCTCCCATGATGCACTCTCTGGTCAGACGGCTGACAATGCCATCCAGTTCTCAATTCCATGGTTGTAAAAATTGAGTTCATTTCAGGCTTTTGGCCTCAGTCTAGTAACTCCGGATTGCCCAAATCAAGAGGCAGCCTTAAGTGCTAGAGGTACCTAAATAAGCAAACTCCTGTATCCACTGTGAACTGCATAGTCTGTGATTCAACAGTCGGACGGCTCCTGAGATTTAAATCTTCAAAATAGTGAAAACAAAAAATGAAGCCACTAAGCTTCATTTTAACTGGCTAAAATGTTTTCATTTAGTGGTGCAAATTTTTCAAATGCCTTCTTGTCATATTTATCTAATTTCCCAGCCTTTAGCGTGCTCCCATTTTTCTGTTCGGAAATAAATTTTACTCCTGTATTTTCAGTCACGAGAACCATATTATTATGTTGTAATGTCTGGCTGTCGCTGAAATGATTGAGCATATACAGTATATGGCAGTTCAGTTATTAAGGAACGGAATGATTTTGAAACAGAATTAATTAGCATTATAATTTGAGCATTAATCTTAACAAAAAACCCATTCAGTCACCTTTTTAATTTATGGAAATTAGTCTTTTAAATTTCTAAACATTTATTTAGAATAGAAGGCCGAACATCTGCATAGTTCACACACATAGCAAATGGGCTTGTTACAGTGAATGTGTTGGAAAGCATACACAGCAGCCACCAGGATAATTTATGTCTTGGGAAACAGATTCTTCATTAAGTATCTACCTCCGGTGATAGTGCTTCTCTCCTTATCAGTCTTTCCTCAGAATGTGAAGACAATATCGCTTAGGTTGTCAGAGTAAGGCAGTGCTGCCAGCCATTCTGTTGGGATTCTGCACCAATTATCGTACTCTGAACATTTGGCCAGCCAGGTAATATTCGTTATTTAGTTTTGGGTAACCTGTTCCCCACCCAAATGGCTCTTTTGTGGAACATTACCCTGACCTGACTAAAGCAATATGCGGTACTCAATGTATCATTAACCTCAAGAACAGGTGTGCAATATCTCTGTGTAGGACTGTAAAATCCTGCGAAGAGTCGTGACGTGGGTAATATTATACATCGACTCATATTTGACTGCAGGACGTTCCCCCCTTTTTGTGCACGTCTTGTGTTTATATGGGTGTGTGTGCTCATAATTCTAGCTCATGGTCGCCAGGATAGATTCGAGGCTTAGGGGCGCTTCTCCGACATTATGATGGTAAGATGTGGATTCCAGTTGAGCATAAAAAAAGATGAGCATCAAGAAAGATATCATTACTGCTTTGTCACATTATGAGCACTTTGGATTCCTGTGGAGAGTATGTATGTGGATATAGCCTGGATTGCATGGGGTTATCTTCTCTGCAGGCATGCGGATCCTCGTGACACTGCTGCTGGACACTC
Organism: Petrocephalus schoutedeni; assembly: GCA_026780765.1. Taxonomy (NCBI): domain Eukaryota; kingdom Metazoa; phylum Chordata; class Actinopteri; order Osteoglossiformes; family Mormyridae; genus Petrocephalus; species Petrocephalus schoutedeni. Next base: position 11,448,011 of record JAODKL010000095.1, read on the forward strand.
TGCCCATGCTCGGCAATGTTCTGCTGCTTTGTTTCTTCGTCTTCTTCATCTTCGGCATCGTGGGGGTGCAGCTATGGGCCGGGCTGCTTCGGAACCGCTGCTTCCTCCCAGAGAACTTCACCCTGTGAGTGGCATCGGAATCTCAGCTGGGTGTAGTAGAGCCATATTCCTTCTTGGAGTACATCTACTCGCTTACCTGATGCTTCTGACCAGATTTCACCTGTTTACTATGTACCAGCTTTAGTTACTTTTTTGCAAGAGTAGCCCAGGTTACCTTACATTACTGTAACTCCTAGAGTATCTCCTGCCACAGGAGTATGTATTTCAATTAATGGTGGAGGTGCCCGGTGAGCATTGAAAAAAACATTACAGAAGATGCTGTCAGTCCTTAAAGTAACTAGGGAGGGACTTTCCAGCTTCATCCTGACCCTGAAGCAAGAGTTTTTATGGCAAGCCAAGGTAAACTCTCCTACTCAGCACTGGTGCAGGGAAGTCATCCTAGCAATAAATATTCAGTGTGAGTTACATTGTGTCATCCAGCTTTGGTCAGTTCTCTCTCTAACTGGAGGGTGTGAGGGCTGAGAAATACTGGTGATAGGCACAGTGAAGAAACTAAATTAATTAATGATCTATATTATCATAATAGATGCATTGCATAAGAAGTGATCGGAAATTGGGATTATCAGAATTAAAGCTGATATGGAATGTAAAGATGGGATTCAGCATGAAAATAGAGTCAGATATATCGTTGTATTATTAAGTGTATATTTCCTGAAGTTTGTCACAGTTTCTTGAGCGATTAGGCCCAATGGGCCCTAGAATCTCCTCCTGCGCTTAGTCACTTATAGCAGATAATTCAGTGAGTCACTTTCACAGTGAAGTGAATCTGTGTTGACAGACACCCCAGTTATCGTCAGTCAGGGACGCGCGCCATTAAAATGAGGCCGCGCTGGGCGGCCTCCCTGCCGCAGTCAGCAGTGATTCTTTCTGCTGTCAGGTTGGCATGCTGTTAAAACCGAGGTCCGGAGCAGAGGGCTTGTTCAAACGGTAGCAGTGTACAGGACAGACTTGATTAAATGGGGCTGTAGTTTTTTTGTATGTGCAGTACCCACAGAGCACCTTATCCTTTAAGAAACCAGAGTACCAAGGAGGCTTATTTTTGTGCTTAAATTTCCCCCTTTTCTGCTGTGGTGTAATGATTTGATTATGAATGGCGTGTATGTTTGGATAGGTGCATAATATCTCATTTTCAACGCTTATCTTAGCTATTATAGAGTTTCAGAATCATGAATGCATGTGTGCCCCCCCCCCAGCCCCTTGTCTCTGGACCTGTACAGCTACTACCACACAGAGAACGACGACGAGAACCCATTCATCTGCTCGCAGCCGCGCGAGAACGGCATGCGCTTCTGCAGCTCGGTGCCCACACTGCACGAGGAGGGTGTGCAGTGCCAGCTGGACCACACCGCCTACAACAACACCGACAACACCACCTGCGTCAACTGGAACCGCTACTACACTAACTGCTCCGCCGGCGACGTCAACCCGTTCAAGGGCGCCATCAACTTCGACAACATCGGCTACGCCTGGATCGCCATCTTCCAGGTGAGCTGCAGCCACTGC
>JAODKL010000095.1:11449733-11459816 GCA_026780765.1 Petrocephalus schoutedeni
ACGCCTGGATCGCCATCTTCCAGGTGAGCTGCAGCCACTGCTTATCATGCTTGGGCTCCTGCTTAGGATATTTTACAATATATATATATATATACATATATATATATAATTTTTTTTTTCTAGATGCTATTAAAGGTTTTCTTTTATGTGTAATAAATTTAATCATAATATTTTTTAAAAAAATAGGATCTTTTTGAATGCTTCCTTTCAACCGGTAATTTTTAAAGTAATGTTTAAATGGAGAATGGGTACTCAGGCTCTGTTCAAAATGTCTAAGTTTAGGGTTTTTTATTACAGATTGAAAAGGGGCCTTATTGATCTCGTGTCAGAAAAATGAGACATTAGCTGAATGACTGGAGAATGAATGAAGTTAAGAAGATTTTGGCTTCAATCATCATTAACTCCAGTGCACTAACAAAATTATATTTATTAGTCATGGGTAATTTATAGAGAGCTTTATTCTTGGAAAAAAAATATGCTTGTTGTCTGCTTCCAGATCACAATATATATATATACAAAGGGTTTCACTTAATTCGTGCTGACTTTGGCTTTCAAGTTGTGCGACCATAAACATTAATGTGACAGAATCAAAATCTGAGCTGAGCTTAAGACTTAAAAAGTTTTGTTTGCAGTTATATAGTGTCCCACGGGGGCCACCGTCCTCCGACCGTGTTTTTCTGCGTAACAGTTGGCTCTCTAACTGAAGTGGATCAATTGCTCTTCATTTCTTAAATTCTTCTCTAATGAAAAATAATCACTTACAGTGCCCCGCATTATTTGCCACTGATTAATTGTATATTTAGTAAAATATTATCCTTGTGTTTTCCAGACACTGCTGTTCAGTATAAAGGGAGCAAAAGTATGCGTAGTTAGCGTGCATATGTCTCTGCCTCTTATTAGGGGTAAAAACATTGATACCAACTGTGGAAATACACGAGTGATTACTATAAAAATTGCATTATCGACATAAAAAGAAGAAACATGGAAAAACAGACACTGATTACAATGAGATCTGTCAACTTGAGTTTGAAATAATAATTAATATTACGCTGGTTACTCTTTCCAAACCACTTTTATTGTTTAAGCAGACACCACCTTGAATAAATTATTTCCAGCCTGCAAGAAGCCTTATTAAACGAAGAGTAGTTTTTTGCATGCATTTGGCAGGCAGTCCAGTGACATTAGCTCTGGAAATCACTAATATGTCATGAGGAGCTGTCCCGAGGATGATGTCAGCCTAGGGAATCGAGGAGTAAGGCGGGGAAGGGGAGACATCCATTCGGCGTAATGTGGGGAGCATTAGTGTAAGCTGCAAAGCCAAGAACATGAGCAGGCATTAGAAAACTGTGAATGGTGTCCAGTGCAGGCGAGCCGCACCGCGGAAACTGGCGGGACGAGAACCTGTCTTGGTGGCATTCTGGAACATGGTTATTTGTTAAATCACTTTTGATTTATTTGTGCATAGTTTTAGTCACATAAATAAAGCTAAAAGGTGTAGCATGTTTAAATGACGTTATATTAGTGGCCCGAGTCACTGTGATCTTTTCGAATATGTGTGTTTTTAGCCCGGGGTGCGTTCATTCACTTGGAACAGATCATGGTAGCGCGTCTTCCCTGCTGGGTGTGCTGCAGTGTTTAGCTTGAGCAACACATGAAGGAATTTAAACCCCAACCGACACCTGACTCGGCCAGCCTCATCTGACAATTGTAGAAACATTTAGTGATACTGCTGCAAATTTGAAGACGTGCTGTAAAACAATGTCAGGTTCCCGCTGAACAGTCAGAAACCCCCTTCATGGTAACCATGGCGATTCAGCCGGAGTCTGCCGGCGATTTGGCCTGGCAGACTGCTGGTGTTTCCAGTTCCACCAGATGCTAAGTCGAGGCCGAGGTGCTTGAAGAGAGGCGAATGGACAAACCATGTGATTGCCCTCATGGCGGAAGCCAGGACAAGCTGCTGACTGTCTCCAAATAATATTTTATTCATTGTTCTGTGACATATGCATGTCTTTTAATTTTCATGTTTTATTAACTATTAAAAATGAATTAATCAGCTTTGTTCTTATCAGCATTTAAATTGGATATGGAAGTTGTTCTGCAATGCGGCTCTTAACAGATCAAATAAAAATATAAATAAATATTTGTCCCTGTAAATAACTTGAAATAAACTCATTAGCCGAAGGATGATGATGGAAGATGCCTATTTCCATCTTGCTTGATTTGGTCTTCTTGGACAGAAAAAAACTAATCAAAATAAATTATTTTCTGTTATAAAAATTTCAGCTATGGCATGTATGATAATTGCATTTGGCTATCTTGCCCAAACTTTAAGGCATAGCTATAATTACTGCATTTAAATATAATGCATTTCCAAGGATTGTTTCCCCTTTGGGAAGCTCAGAACTGAAATCTGTCATGTCCCGAGTACTGGGAGGTATGTGAGTAGCTGCCAATACCCTATTTCCCTCACTCTGCGCTTAATTCGCTGCCTCTGAAATCAATTAGCTGTCTGACAGCTTTTCATCTTGGTTTCACACTCAGTAACATCTTGTAAATTACAGAAGAAATGTTTCTTTTTCCTCTTTACAGGGAAAGAGGAAAAGACCTATAAACATACAGCTGTCTCAGGATCAGCTGAAACACTCCCTGCGCCAACCTAAGAAACAATCATGTCTGCTTGTTCCATTTGTTGGCATAGAGGAGATACTGCTAGTAGAAACGTAGAAAACGTTTTTTTTTTTTTTTTGGAAAAAGCTTAATTCATCTTGCCTTGTTCTCTTTTTTGAAGGTGATCACTCTGGAGGGATGGGTTGACATTATGTACTTTGTGATGGATGCACACTCATTCTACAATTTTATCTACTTCATACTCCTGATCATCGTAAGTACTGTAGCACTCGCTGGCCGAGCCTTAAGCCCTAGGCGAAAAGGTCCTTGCATAATGAGCATCACATCACACACACGGGCAGATTCATATTCTCAAGTTGCCAATGAATCGCATTATATTTGCCCATATTTGCTGGCTCTCCTTCAGTTGTATATTGCAGTGTTTCCTAATGAGTTCTTGGGGACCCCGAGTCAGTCCATGTATTTTATCCCCCAAGCTCCCCGCCAGGCAGTCCACAGAAACGCGGACTGTCTGTGGGTCCCTGAGGGCCAGATTGGGAAACACTGCTGTATTGTAAAACACTCTACCAAAGGGATGAAATGACTCTCTACTCATGAAGGTGGTGGAGTTGGTGCCTCGCTAATCAGCAGGATAAGACAAAGGAGAGCTGCTGTGGGACTGTGGCTGAAGCTCTTACAGAGTAGTTGGCTCTGATTATTTGTGTTATGACTTAGCCCAGCTTACACAGCTTACAGTTTCAGAGGCAGTATGTGGCAGAGGTGAGGGATTTGCTGGCAATGCCAATGCCAAATACATTCAGCATGACAAATGCTAAACTGTTCCTACAGACCGTTCAGTAAAATTAATAGCTTAATTAGCCTGGAGGATCCTTCCTTGAAAAGATTTTGCTTGAAATTGCTTGAAGTCTCCTATATATACCATGCTCTCCATTTCTGAGATGTGTTATCATCCATGTGCCGACTGTAACACGTATGACTATATAAATTACCTGGGGGTGGCTTCCCTCTCTCCCCGCTCAGGTGGGCTCCTTCTTCATGATTAACCTGTGCCTGGTCGTCATCGCCACCCAGTTCTCCGAGACCAAACAGCGGGAGAGCCAGCTGATGAAGGAGCAGCGCGTCCGCTTCATGTCCAACGCCAGCACCTTGGCCAGCTTCTCAGAGCCGGGCAGCTGCTACGACGAGCTGCTCAAGTACCTGGTCCACGTGGTGAGAAAGGCCAGCCGGCAGGTGGCCCAGCTCTGCCGGGCCGCCGCACGCCGGGCGGGGCTTCGCATCTGCGCCTCCCCTGCCCCGGAGCCCCCTCCGCACATACGACGTCGCCGCACAAGGCAGCCGGGCTCCATCCACCACCTGGTGCACCACCACCACCACCACCATCACCACTACCACCTGGGCAATGGCAGCGTGCGGGCCGACCGAGCCAGCCTGGAGCCCCGGGATCTAGAGAGTGGATCTGTAACCAATGGCGGCCGGCGTCTCGCCCCACTAGCTCCCCTGCCCCTACCTCCCAGCTCAACCCTCCCCGCCTCCACCACAACTGCCCCTGCCATGGCCGGCAGCGGTGGGTCAGTTCACAGTATCTACCACGCCGACTGCCACCTCGAACCCGTACTCTGTTCCGCGCCCCCTGCCCCGTCTGCCAACCCTGTTCTGCAGGGCTTCAAGAGGAACTCTGCGCCTGGGGCCTTGCCAGTAGCTCCAAAAAACTATCCTACCCTGCACGCCTCTACTCCCCAGGAGCATCTAAGAGAGATGGTGCCCATCGATCCTACAACCAGTAGCTGTGGTGCTGTCACAATTACCAACCTCAACATCCCACCCCCGGCTGTAAGCAGTACGCAGTGTCTCATAGAGGCCAACAGTCCCATAGGTAAATATCCCAAACTACAGAAATGAATTATTAGTAGGGATGGAACGAATAATGCTTCAAGACCCATGGTGGTTGGGATTACTGTAAATCACCTCTACTTCAATTCTATTTATTTTTATATAATCCCAAAGTGGTTGGCCCAACGCACTTAACACACAGTCAAACAATAGCGGCACTTACTAATGCACCACAGTTTAGGGTAATAATAGTTTAAATGGATAATAAATAAAAGACAACAGGTGTCTGCCCCATGGAAAAGGGCATCCAATCAGAACCAGTGACACATGTTGCATCAGTCGGTGACTGTCATCATTCCATGGGCTTTCAAAGCATTTAATCTGAAGCCACATTCTTCCATCAACAGGTTTTTCTACTGAAAGTTTAATATTATATTTATAATGCATTATTTTTGTAGAAATTTCAAATCATTCGCAACAGATAATATTTTATAGGAAAAAAGACAAATATAATGAAGGTAATGAGCATGCAAGAATTGCAGAAGGAATTAGACTAAATGTAATGTCAGACTATATCAAAGTTATATATCTGGTTATTTGATTTGAAGATGCCTAGCAGTTTTCAGTTCACTGGGTTTAAAATGCCCTGGTCAATAATGATTTTTTCATGCTGTTTATCTATCGAGGGAGCTACTGAAGCCAATTAAAACAGTTTCATTGATTCTTCAAATTAGCTGAGAGCTGAAATAACTGATTTTTTTATTTACTACCTTGGGTGCAGGAAGGGTCTCCTGTAAGCTGGCTACAGCTAACTGCGGCATCAGCCAGGACACCAATCTGACCTTTGACCCAGAGAGCTGCCCTTACTGCCTAAAGTCCACAAGTCTGGACTCAGAAGGCACAGAAGGGAATGAGACCGCAGACTCGGACAGTGAGGGCATATACGAGTTCACTCAAGATATGCACTACCGTGACCGTCGGGACCCCAACCAGAAGGGGGCGTCTACCAGAAGGATGTTGGGTCTGCGGGCGAGAAAAGTGCTGCTTTTCTGGAGGCTCGTGTGCGAGACCTTTCGCAAAATTGTGGACAGCAAGTACTTCGGCCGGGGCATCATGATCGCCATCCTCATCAACACGCTCAGCATGGGCATCGAGTACCACGAGCAGGTGGGTGCCACTCGCTCTCAGAGGCAGTCCCGGTCCTCTTGGTCAGAAAGTTGGGTATTCATGGAGACAGAAGCCTTGTATGGCTGTTGTGTTTGTTTCTGCTTTACTCTAAAATTTTAGGAGTATTTTTGAGCTGACTGTAATTAATAGCTAAAGACAAAATGATCCTAGTTTTACCAAAGAAAGTACAATCCTGTCATTGTATTTTCAGCGTGGTTAACCTTGGTAAGAACATACTGATGTACTTGAGGAGATTTATAGCCAGCGCGCTTGGTAATTTGTCCAAAAATGTCCCATAAACTACTTACAGGAACTATTAGGAGTCGAGTGCTCAGGGGCATCATGGGTGGCTAATTCCGCTTGGTCGCAGCGCACGGCCTAAGCTGCCTTTCAGCTAAAACTTACTACGTATTTGTCAAGAAAGCGGGCGTGATTCTCAGGATAAAAAAAGCAGCAGCCACCAGCATCCCATCCTTCTCTGAAGCGCTCGTATTGTGGACTTTGGCAAAACAGACGGGAGGAGGTACCCCTTCCGTCATCCGGCCTAATGGCCTGTGAACTCTCTCCTTGGCAGCGGGTAGAAATGGTTTTTACTTTGCTACAAGGAAAGAGGGATGAGACGGTGACATTCCATCGCTCTCATTCTGAAATAATCGTGCCAGAGGCTGGGCCTGATGTCAGGCTAATATATGACACTTATTTAAGGACTACCATGGATCAGTCTTTCAGTCTTTCAGCGTACCTCGACCTGAAATCTTATCGGCTATTTATCATTTAGTTTAGCCGAAACGTATCTAGCTGAGGCCATGTTAGTTTAACCCCCTGCACCAGGGAATATTATTGGTTTATTTGTTTAACACACATGGCATAATCCTGCGTAGTCCTGACTATGATAGCTTCGGAAGACGGCAAGAGAAAATGCTTCGACTGCAAAGCTGATGCAGCCCCTTGAACAATAAGATGTTTTTTCACTTATACAAACACCCTTAGGAGTTTATTTGGAATGTATGTCAGGTTATGGTTTCGCTACAGCTGCATTTGTAAACCAAACCCTGTTTTCTTTTTTTTTGCTTTAGAAATGGCACTGAGCCGACTTTCTATTTCTCCAGCATCAAAAGTTCCCCATTCAGCAATAAATAAATAAATAGATTTCTCTCCCTTGTGAGATCCATGCATTGAGAAACTAATATTTTAGTTATAAAGCTCACTACTTTGAGCTGTATGCAACTCACAAACTGACAATATTTATAAAATGTTATATAAGATTCAATATCCATGCATAATATTAAATAGAAATTTCTGGAGACTGGAACTTACCCCCCCCATCCTGCTTGCCTTATAAGCCACGGTTAACATTTCAGGATGAACTTTACTGCTGCTGTAGGCTGTCTTTAGGGTAATTGTTATCTAACAGTAAGTTTCTTAACAATAAGAGGGCCTTCCTTCTCACACAGCTTATTAATAAACAGGTTGTTTGATTTGCATCAGCCCCTCTGCCCTTTCCTGCTGCCAGACACTCTCCACGATGCAGGAGATGCACTTTGGCGCATTGCTAATTGCGTCGCCTGCCGCCGATTCCCAGGGAAGCGGCCACCAGCCCCCACGCGCACCCCTCCCCAAGGTGTTCTTGTGAGCCATCTAGTGAATGGGAGACGTGAGTGCAATAAGTATTCAAATTTACGAGGTTACTCGCGTTCCTTGACCCAGTCCCTCGACAAATAAAAACAGATGCCAACCTGCCTAATTGCATCTGTTCCCTCTAGCTTTCCAGGAAGCTTTATAGCCTAGCTCTAACCCCCATCACTTCTCACTCTCCCCTCGCTTTTTACGATTTGGCTGCCTCTTTGCCCCCTCTTTTGCATTGGCTGTTTTTGGAACACGCACTTTCTTTGCTCAGAGGGGATCGCTGAAACCACAGCGGGAAACACAGCTGATCTCTCCTTGTCCTACGTGAGCATATTCGACCATTAGTGTCTAGCTATTTCCTGGAGCTGTGCCAGCACGCCGATTCCACCCTGGACCACAACAAGGGCTTTATCAGTCCTTCGATACTTTGTGTTTATTGCTAGTATTAGTGACTTTCTGTCATCATTAATATTTTGTTGATAATTGTTTGTTTCGTGCGTATGTGCATTTGTGCATTTGTGCAACACCAGCCTGCAATCCAGCAGCAACTAAATAATAAAAAACATTGAAGGTTAGCCTGTATTCAGTATGCAGGACGAGTAAACAATTACATACTGTAAGTAAACTTCTTCATTGAGTAAACTTACACACACACATATATATATATATATATATATATACACATATATATACAAGTATCTGCTGGCTTGGATCCACATTTGGGACCACGTCCCCATGACCACGGGACACAAGTCAATTGGGGTGTATCTCAGTAGTTATAGGTTAAGTACAGGAATGTAATATTCTGCATACACAGTACTCTACAGAAAATAACAGGCGCTATCACACCACTAGTTTGGGAACCTGGTCCTGCTTTGGGCACTTGGGCCGTCTCCACCCGCAACTCCTGGCCCACTTTCTGTCGCTTTCACACCGCACAGCAGGAACTGGGATCCTTATGCTAAATAAGCATGGAAGACACAAAATGTTTGTAGGTTAAATTTAAAATTACGCTGCCACGCCAAAACAGTTGAGGATAAATTAAGTTTTTTTTGTTTTGAAGTTGTTAGTAATTGGGCGGATCTTGGAGATCAAAATGGGACACAGTCTTTGACATAAGATTTAGCAGAGATTGGTTTTACGTTACTTCCAGAGCATGACTTTTTGTGCATGCACATTTAGCTGACACCCTTATCCAGAGTGACTTACTGCACATTACCCAATTGCAAGGAATTACAATCTCCCTGGAGCAACTTGGGGTTAAGGGTCTTGCTCAGGGACCCACTGGCGGTAGACAGGATTTGAATTGGCGATCTCTTGGTCCATAACCAGAGCCTCATCCCACTAGGCCACCACCATCCCCATGTTTGCGCATATGCAGTATGTAAGTGTGTGTTTTATATTTGACATAAGGCCTACTTGGATTTCTACTTACAGAGAAATCTGTAAAAAAAGCATCATAGTTACCAGTTCAGAAAAGTTAAACTGGGGTAACTTTTATGTTAAGGGGTTTGGTCCAACCTTCTAAAGCAGTGTTCTTTTTATCATTTATTAGCCGTCTTAAGGTTCAGGTTTTAATAAGCAGATTTGTTTTACTGCGCCTGGATCATGGCAACAGCATTATTAAGGCTTTTACAATGTACTTTTATTTGTTGTATTTTTTGGTCGCATGCATCATATTTATGGTAATACCCTGTCTACCACTTATTCTAATTCAGTTCTTCTCACGTGCATGCCTCACTATGCATCATCGAATTTGGATTTTGTACTGCGTTCTTTGCCGTTTTGCAACATATGTGCTAGAGTACCACTTCAAAAATACTGCTGCACGCATCACTCAAATAACTCAAGCATCAAAGTGCTCTTTTTCACTTTACTGCAGGAATCATCTATTAGTCTTTCAAATCATGAACATACCTCTAACTTTATTTATTAGAGTATCGAAGAGTATTCATGTTCATATACTGTATTTGAGCTCTTGTCTTTTGATAAAGTGCAGTTCGGGACAGATATGGTTATGTTATAAACAAAAATATCAATTGTGTAAAAAATACATAAAACACAAATCTGGATGAGGTCATTCAAAAAAGTGAGATACTCAAAAGTAACCAAAAACTGCTTATCAATCCTCGTATTACTTAATATCTGAAATGTGGGTGTGGGAGATCTGTCAGTTGTGATTATGTTCATCCTGTTCAGGGACGTGGGGGGTGTGGAGCCTCTGGTCACTAGGCATTTGTGAACACCCCGGAATGTGGCGCGCACCCCACAGGGCTTAGTCGCACACCAAGCACACCTACTGGCTATCTGGTAGCTGCAACTAACCTAAGTGTGTTTCTGAATTGTGGGTGGACACCAGAGTACCTAGATGAAACCCCACAAGAACCCTGGGAGAACATACAAACTCCACACATGGAACCCTGGCGGAAGCTCGGAGCCTGATCCCAGTCAGTGATGCTGACCAGTGCACCACCCAGCTTATTATAAAGACTGTTAGAATTCTGCATTTTATATCCATAATATTGATTTCAAGCCAAATTATGCAAAACCAATCTTTGTTAAATGCAGTGGTTTCAGTTCTGGTACTTGCAGTAATAGAATGCAGTTACGCTCTTTGGTAATTAGCCATCTCAGCACTTATGCAGCCTACTACTGACAGTATTAAATTACATTGCTTGCCTGGTGTATGCAGAAGAACCAAGAGAGCTCAGGTCACACAGTCTGTCATTGCGTGCTTCCGTGTCGCCCGGAGGCTACTTTAAGCAGGTACTGGGCTTCTGCAGATAAGCTGCCGCTTCGGGTTGGTGTGGGAATACCTGTACAAGTTTAAGT
>JAODKL010000095.1:11459916-11474447 GCA_026780765.1 Petrocephalus schoutedeni
ACTTTAAGCAGGTACTGGGCTTCTGCAGATAAGCTGCCGCTTCGGGTTGGTGTGGGAATACCTGTACAAGTTTAAGTATTACGTCACCATTGTCAATCAGCATTACATTAGAGTTAGTTACACATCACCGTTTGCCCTGTGATGTTAGAAAATGTACAAGTTAGTCACGGCGGCTTAAAAATTGCAGTGGCTATTTTCACCCTCGTTGTTTTGGTCTGACATTGGATGAAGTAGCATTGACAGTGTTTGAAGGTACTTCAAAAGAGTACAATGTGTACAAAAATAATCTTATTCAGACAGACAGACAGGTAGGTAGGTAGATTGATTGATTGATTGATTGATTGATTCCATTCAAATGGATAAAATCTCAAAGTTTGAAAATATTCTTCCACTTCTTTCTGGGGATGGAATCACCTGAGTTGCATTAATTTGCTGCTACTTTTAATGAGTTTAGCTCCTTCTGTTAAGTTATGTGCTTCACCATTTGTCACCTTCACTTAAAGGTACTAAAGACTCACCAGCTGATCTTCCAAGCTACAGGCATAACCTTACAGAACTTTTTTTAAAGCAGCTCTTCGGCTTTTGTGCAATAAAAAACAAAATGTTATTGCCTTTCATGTTAGGATTAAACTTTAACTGGCTTATCCCGCAAGTATGACCCTTTTTATTGCTGAGATCATAAAATTATAAATATGTAAGCATTTTAGCATTTTGTGGAGCTGGACACCTTAAGTATGGCTGGAGCTGGACACCTTAATATTTCAGCTTCCTTCTGTACCCTCGAGCGAGAGGCGGGTCCAAATTGCTTCTGTAAATATCTTATTATTAAAATGCATGCAATTGTGAGTGCAGTTGTGCACATGTGCAACTGGGTTATTAAAATTGCTTTGGATGCAGTCATTCTAGGAGCGAATCGGCCGATGGCCACCAACCCAGCTTGCCACAGCTGCTGGCCTCTCCTCTGGTGATGGGCTGCCTTGGGACTGGGGCCCCGTATCTGAGGCATGTTCCCTTCCCCTTATCTCACATACACTCGCCAGGCCCCTGTTTCTCTTCGGCCAACACAGACTGGCATCCAAGCAGCTCATCATAGCTGCCTGTTAGGGGGAGCGTTAAGTGGAATAGGACTTTGGGGTGGGTGGATGGGGGGTGCAGTCTGGGGCAGGTCTCCTCTCCCCATGTTAACAGGCTTACCTTTTATGGTATCCTGATGGAATACTTGTCTGAATGCCAAAAATGTGACAAACGATTCCAAGCTCGACACTATTTATACAATGTTGATTTTTTATTTTTTTTTACATAAACGGTTTTGTTCTTTTGTAACTATGGATGTAGGAGCTTGGGACCCCCCCCCCCCCCCCACCCCATGTTTAACACCCCCAAGGAGGATGGACTTGACTGTTGTGGTTGCTGTTGCCGTTGCTTAGAGAGGTCATTTGTAGTGGAGCTATGTCTTCTGGGTTCTGTCAGGAGCTCCTGTTGATGGCTGGTGCCTCAGAATGAAGAGGCCTGTAAGACGCTCCCTTGGTTGGGCAGCCATCAGGATGCCAACTAGTAGGACCTTTGAGAAGACAGGAAGTCAGCAGCTTGCCGTTAGCAGAATCCTCAATGAATCTCTGGGCATCCTGAGCTTTGGCCGGGCCCCAGTGCGGGTTCCTATCAGTCTTATCAGCACAGACCTCACAACAAAAGCTACATCTGTCTATCGCTATCTGTTGAATGGCTTTCAGGTATGTAGTTGGAGCTTGTAGGATTTGTGTAAAATATGTTATATTTTCCCCAGAAATAATCATTGCCTAAACAAGAATATTTTACCAGCAGTTGATACAAAAATTCAGGGTTAATTCATACACATATGTTTTTGCATAGAGTGGTGCAAAAGCATATAAAATTCGCTCTGGAATCGATGTGTCTATTTACGGTTCATACAATTTTTGTCAGTTTTATTTTTTATTTTTCATTCCTTTATTACTTTGTCATCATTGTCTTTGTTAGACATCTGACACGAGGACAATGTAAATCAGAATGTGTTATTAAATTATTTACTTTGATATTATATACATCCTCAGAGAGAGTGGTCCAGTACTTTTACTTTGTGTTTCATTTGTATAATCATTGTTTTATTGAAGCAGTTCAGGTCAGGGGTTGTGTGCACACTTTTAGGACCGCCTGCCCGCCTTCTTATCCATGCCCCACTGCCGCTCATTTTTTCTGGTTTTGACACCTGAGCTCGGAGGGTGTTTTATGGAGCGGGGAAAGGGTAGGTAGTTTCCTGCTTTCCAAGGGAGGTCAATGGTCAATAGCCCATGAAACAATGTTCGAGAGCAATTTGCACGACATTGACCAAGCTTGGTGGCGCTTGGCCCCGGTCCACGGAGCCAGGCTATGAGTAATTTGTGTGTGCGTAGTGAGCAAGCAAACCAACACCAGTATGGAGATGACCACGTGTACCAGCTTCATTTATCTTATTTGTAGAGACGCAACTATACGTCATTTGAAAATATGGCTTAAAGATGGATTAAAGGCATTATTTCGACATGTTTCTTTGCCGTTGTTAATAGGAAAACAACCTTATTCTAAGGGGCTTGGCGAGGGGCCACCGTGAGTCTTTTTCCTGCCAAGAAAGGATTCTTGAACCGGTGCGCCATAAATATCTCTTCAATACACAACGTAACATGATTATAGAGTCTCCCCAATGTCTAAGTGTTATTGACAATAGGAAAACTAAGACCAATTAGAGGTGCTCTTCTCCCTTACAATTTTCTTAGTTTTAGTCCAATTTTTCCTTCTTTTTAACGTTAGTTAGACATTCTTCCCACTCTTGACCAGTCATCTGTGACATGATGTATAGGATAGACTAGAAAATGGTGCTGATGCACCAAGATGTATGTGGAGGATGTATTTTTCGGTTTTAATGAGGCATTTTAGTGAAAGGAAGCGATCAGTTTCACATCGTGGTCTTTGAAGAGCGTATCTGTTTGAGGGTAAATACCCACGTGAGCCATTTTTCTCTCCCCTTTGATTACAAAATTGAGCCTCTGCTCTGGAACGGTGCATATAACAGTCTCTCTTTGTTTCTGCTACTGCAATCAGTAAGCAAAAGCCAGCTGGAGAGAGACGCGGCTGTCAGAAGTGGGCTCTCCAGTTCAGTCGAATGTGCCCGTCGGCGAGTGCCGCAGAGCACTCCAAAGATCCTGCTGTCTTCTGCTGCGGCCGAGAGGGTGGAGCACATCGCTGGCATCAGCATTAACCAGCCTGGTTTGTACGGTGACAAGATAAGTGTGCTCTGGAGTATAGGAATGTTGGGAATTCCTAGGAGGACACGCTTCGAGTCTCGCTCCATTTAGGGAGCAAGGCTTTGATGGTTGAGGGGACTCCAGCTGACATATTCTGTGTGGCCTTTCCGGTGCATAACCAGAGGTGTAAAAAAATAGCCCAGCACAACTAAAATACATATATATATATATATATATATATATATATATAACAATACATATATAGCTGTACCTACATGCAGTAAGGTGGCTTCGGTTCTCATGGCCTTCACTGAATCCAGAAGCACAAAGAGGGTGCCTCGTAACCTGCGTATGAACAATTAGTCCAGTCCTGCTCTGCTATGATTTCGCCAAGTTGTGACACAGTGGGTCGCAAATGGCTTCATTAAATGTCAAAAGTGGCTAGGATCTATGTCAAACTAAAGTTAACTCATTTTGTCTTGAAATATTATGTTTCATTATATATACTCTACATATGAGTGTTTTGTCTTACTCCATTACCGAAACGCTGCAAATTTCTCCATTTACTGTAGGTTTTCCTTTGTAAAGGTCTAAGCAAGTGTGTGTGAATAAGCTATCAAGCTAAAGCAATATTAGTGCATTGGTTTGTTTATTATCTGCCTTTGTTTTACATAGGACAATTTGTTTTACATGTTTTACATAGAACACTGCAACTGCAACACTGACCAGACTGGTGTTTGAGGTTTCACACCTATATGTCTGGCCTGGTAGTCTTCACTGATTGCACATTTCTTCAGTAAGCGCAGAGTGTGACAGTTGAATTAGCGGAGCAATAGCACAGCTGTCCATAAAATATTGCAATCCACACAACATAATAGGAGACATATCGCAGTTCAAAGGAGGGTGCTGGTCTGCTGGTCCTGTTGGTGCACATCTCATAGCTGCACCTGTGAGCAGGGCAGCAAGTCTTTGTGTATATCGAGAGCCACGGTATCCAGGGTAACGTCTGCATATCACCATGAAGGATGGATCACATCTGATAGGAGTAACTGTGGACGCGAGTGGAAGCTTTCTGAAAGGGATGTCCAGGTACTAACCTGGATTGTATCCAAAAAACATATAAAGCCACAGCTGCCTAACTCACTTCAGAAGGAGATGCTCATCTCTACTCTCCTGTTTCTTGGTCAGGCATGGTCTGGCTGCTATAGCCTTTGATCACTCGAGCCAATGTCAAACATCGGTGTCAATGCTGTCAGCAGCAGAGCATGTGAGCGGAGCGGAGCGCTGAGGATTTCCGCTCCTCGCTCACGGGGCTGTTGGCTCCTCCGCGGTAATTCGCACTAAGCCGCTCCGCTCCGTACCGCTCCTCCGCGCTAATTCGCACTGAGCCGCTCCGCTCCGTACCGCTCCTCCGCGCTAATTCGCACTGAGCCGCTCCGCTCCATACCGCTCCTCCGCTCTAATTCGCACTGAGCCGCTCCGCTCCGTACCGCTCCTCGCTCCGCTAAAAGTTCCTCCCGCTCCAGTCAAACTCAGAAAACAACAATGAACGAAGTAAAAAAAAAAATGCAATCTAGTCGGAAGAACAGGTACAACAAGGCCTCAGGATGGCATAACAAGGGCAGCACTGTATTGGCGAATTTCCAAATATAGCGATGTGATTTTGTTATAATAAATATTTTATTTATAAAGTATTTATAAAGCAAAAAATAGTGAACATACATTTCTCACAAACCTGTCTAGGAGTGATTTAAACAGCGAGGATGAGAGATTATGATCGTCTCGGAGAACGCGGAGCGGAGGTAAACTTTAAAGTGATTTTAAAAATATATATTGGATAATCTATAAAAGGAATAATCATTAAAATTCCAAATTTAGCTAAGCTTTTTCCCTATGTCAAAGTAAAAATGATTTAGCGAAACATTAACCCGCGCCGTCCGTAATGTCCGTACAAAACCGAAAGTAAGAAAGTCTGATCTTAATGTAACTCCCTAGCGATGTAAGAACTGCATGTGCATAACATGCGATGTTAGATTTAATATCCAACATCGCCCAGCTGTATACTACAGCCATTTTTAAAATTCAGAATTCAGAACGAAATGCCCCGCCTCACGTGTGTACCTGTTTTTACGCCAGTGGGAAACCAGCACAAAAGAAGTGCTTAACTCTTGGTACTTCATTGCGGTACCAACAGTATCAAAAGTACGACACCTGCTGCGGTGGAAAAGCACCCTTTGTGTAACAGTGTTGTTGATTGAACAGATGATTTCTGGGTAGATTTGGGCACATCCCAGACTCGTGGTATGAGCGGTATCGGAGCGAAATTGGAGCGGGACAGAGCGACAGAGGTCATGACCCCCCCAATAATCAGATCCAGCTAATACAACCCCCCCAATAATCATGTCTCCCCCTAAATGGGTGAGGACCTCAACCCCCCCAATGTTCAAACCAAAGTTACACCCTTGCTCCAGCCTTAATAAAAACCGCTCCGCGCTCATGACCAAATTCCGCCCGCTCCGCTCCTCTCCACTCACATACTCTGGTCAGCAGTGCAAATCTTGGGCTGTGGACAATGTGAAAAATGTATTGCTCTCTGATAAGTCCACCTTCACTGTCTTCCCCACGTTTGGGAGAGTTACAATGTGGAGAAGCCCCCAAAAGGTGGCATACTCCGAATACGGCACGGGGCATTGGTGTTGGTTTAGGGTTGCAATTTCATGGTATTCCTTAAATCCACTACTAGATGGGAATGTCACTGTCAAGGATTACCGAACTATTCTGGAGGACCATGTTCACCCAATGGTTCTAATATTGTACCCTGAAGGTGGCGCTGTGTGTCAGGATGAAATGCACCAATACTCACATTAAGACTGGTGACAGAGTGGTTTGATGAGCATGAAAGTGAAGCTGAACATCTCACATGGCCTTCACAGTCACCAGATCTGTATCTTATTGAGTCACTTTGGGGTGCTTTGGAGGAGTGGCTCAGGAAACATTCTCCTCCATCAGCATAACGTAGTGACCTGGCCACTGTTCTGCAAGAGGAATAGCTGCTCTATCATTGCTTGCAAGGATGGATTTTTTTTTCTTTTTAATTTCTTTAATTTGGTCCTTTGTTGTCTCCCACAATTATAATGCATGCATTTGAGATCATTGGTGTGTCTGAAGTGTCCATTGCGCGAAATTTGTATTTGTGTCTGTGTGTATGTTGCCTGAGATGGACTGGCATCTCATCCAGAGTGCACCACTGCCTTGTACCCTACACTGCCTTGGATGGGCTTCAGTCCCATACCCCCGACTGGGAGATGTGGCTGAAAGGTAGACGGGTGGATGGATGGATGGATGGATGGATGGAAGATGCATGTTTCAAAACCAGTGCTTCTAAACAATAGAATTAGAGATCGACCGACAGTGAGTGAATCTATTTTTTGTAGTATTTTTAAATCACAGCCTGTCAAGTTTAATGTTTGCCAGCACATCAAACAGTCAGGCACACTTACATATTTTTAAGCAATAGCCCGATCTGACAGTTATGGTTCTGAAGACCGCTTTTTATCATCCCTCGTTTTGTTTTTGTTTTTTGTATATAGAGAAAATAATGAGAATAATGGGCACATAATGTTCTGTTCTTCCATCACTCGTATCTCTGTTTACCTGTTAATACAATACAATAAACATGGTAATTAAAAATTGTCTATGAAAACATGGCCAGACAATAAGGAGTGCCAAAATACAGTTAAAAACTGAAAAAAAGTTTTTTCGAAAATAAAATGGCTTAAAAACATAAATAAAAAAATAAAATATAATGGTTTTAAATTTTATTTTAATGTATTTTTTATTATATAACATTGTGATGGGTTGGTGCCCTGTCCAGGACCCCTTGAGGATAGGCTCTGCACTCCCTGCAACCCTGAAAAGGACACGCGGAATACAGAAAATGGATGGATGGATAATTTTGCGTTTTTGGGTTTACTTCCGTCCCTAGCAATTGTAGAAGTGAGCGGTATGGCTGAGATATTGTCTGCCCACTGTGTGTATTTAACTTGGTGTTAAATAATCAAAGTTGGCTGATGGCAGAGATACATTAGCACCATCCCTGCAGTCCAGGGCACTGGTAATATAAGCAGTCCGTCTGTCATCCGCACTGCATGGTGGGCAGCAGCACTAGGGCTTCGAGTGAAAAAAACCCTGTCAAGCACTTTGTCATCTGCTCACAGATCACTTGGTTCCCTCTTGTGCATTTCCCTTTATTGTATCGGAACTGGCAGTAGTTTGTCCTGAGCTGTACGTTTGCTCCACGGAATGCCAAAGATACCGTGTGGTGCTCAAAAGACTTTTAAACTAAAGGATGGTGTGAAGCAAGGTGTTTGGAGCCATCAGCGTAACAAATGGCCGACTGGACTTTGAGTCGAATGGACAGACTAGATTATATCAGATTATCCATGTGCCTTTACGCAATAGCATTTAGGCAAGATAGGCAGATCGTAAAAAGAGACACTTTTGGGATTATTTGTTGCAAGAGTGGGCTAAATTCTACTTTTAAGATTTCAAAATGGTCTCAGGTGTGCTGCTCCCTACTGTATCCCGGTGGTGTAAAGTACATCAGCAGGGAATCCAACAAGTGGTGTGAATCATTAAGACAGGAACGTGGATTGCCCTGCCGGTCTCTCTTAGTTACCACTCTCTCCAGTAATGGTATCAAACCAGCCTCATTCTATTATACTCTGTAAATATGGTTTCGACTCTAGGGGCAAGAAGCATTATGGACACAATGGTCAAGAGATTCCATGAAGGGCAAATGCTTTCCCCTCCTCTAATAGTGCATTTTTCATTTGAGTAAGAAATAATAAACTTTTGTGTATACTATGAGTTCATTTTCGTTCTGCAGCCCTGGGTTTGATTTTTCGCCAAAACTTAGGTATGGAAATAGATGATGTATTGTTATGTTTCTTGTCTTTGTCCGAACACTAAGGCATAATTAATATACAGGCAACATCCCCTATGAAGTCAGTGAATGTGAGTGTGATATTGTGTTTGCCTGCGATTCCCCTCCCCCCATCCATCTTTCTTCTGACCTGCCTCTGACCTCTCCCTTGCCCAGCCCGATGAGCTGACCAATGCCCTGGAGATCAGCAACATTGTCTTCACCAGCCTGTTTGCCCTGGAGATGCTGCTGAAGGTCCTGGTGTACGGCCCGTTTGGCTACATTAAGAATCCTTACAATATCTTTGATGGGATCATCGTGGTGATCAGGTGAAGGAAATTCGAAGCTCGAGAAATGATCAAATGAGCAGAAGTTGTAGTATTGAGAGATGTGGGTGCTACTGAGGAGAACGTGCATTGCTGTGGTGATTCTTGCCTGGCGTACGTGCTTTAAAACATCCCGTCTCCATCGAACTCGCACAGCGTGTGGGAGATAGTCGGCCAGCAGGGAGGCGGCCTCTCTGTGCTGCGGACCTTCCGGCTGATGCGCGTGCTGAAGCTGGTGCGTTTCATGCCAGCTCTGCAGAGGCAGCTAGTGGTGCTGATGAAGACCATGGACAATGTAGCCACCTTCTGTATGCTGCTCATGCTCTTCATCTTCATCTTCAGGTGAGACCGACCGGGCGGAGAAGTTAATCATAATTAGCACCAGCATTCTGGGAGATGATTATTGTAGGAGAACCGGAGTTGAGATTGATTATAAACACCTCCCCCGTCCTTCTTGAAAGGTTCACTCATCTCTTTGGCTAATAATATGGTCGATTTCAGTCTTCTCTATTCTGGAGAAAACATCATAAACACAACCTACATTTTGTCGTCAAAATAAAAGTTTGTGATTCACAGATCTGGGTGTGGGTGTTTGCCCTTCCGACAGTATATCGTAAGAGATGTGACATTGTCACTCATCTGACCTGTGACTTCCCTCCAAATAAAACTAGGACGTTGGCATTTCAGATATTTTCTTTCTTCTTTTTTTTTTGTAGAGCGTCTGTGAGCTTGGTCGTGGTTTGGCAGGCATGCGGGGAAAAAAAAAACGTATTAGAAAAAGCTAAGGAAGAATGTGCTGTGGGCTTCGAAATGGAAATATGTAACTAAATAAACACCCACTGCTCTGTGAAGGGGAGCCAGATTCGCAAAGTGGAGAAGGATACGGACGGCCCTATACAAACCTTGATTAATGTTAATGTTATTTAAAATGTTCAAACGGGGGAAAAAATGAAAAGAAGGAAGAACGTATAAATAATGGTTTTAAAAAGAAACAGAAAAGAAGCAAATTGAGTGAGACACTGCGTTCTTTCTTTGCCCGTTTTGTTCCTGTGTCCTGCGTGCAGTATATTGGGAATGCACCTTTTTGGCTGCAAGTTCGGCTCGGAGCGAGACGGGGACACTCTGCCTGACCGCAAGAACTTCGATTCGCTTCTTTGGGCCATTGTCACCGTTTTCCAGGTGAGCTCGTGGCGTCCTTAGGCCATGGTTTATGTGTTTGTTCTTCGGAAGGTTTGGCCCAAGGCGTAAGCAAACTAAGCGGCTGCCGGGGGCCCAGCAGCTAGGTTGCTGAAATTTGGCTTAGAGTCCCGAAGAGGGCTGGGCAAGTCCTGTACTTTGGGTTCCTTATTATATGCTGTGCCATGTGCCCCAGATCCTGACTCAGGAAGACTGGAACAAAGTGCTCTACAATGGTATGGCCTCCACCTCCCCCTGGGCGGCGCTGTATTTCATCGCCCTCATGACCTTTGGCAACTACGTTCTGTTCAACCTGCTGGTGGCCATCCTGGTCGAGGGCTTCCAGACAGAGGTAACGTCGCTCCACTTCAGCCCGCAGTCTGTCCCGTCCTCGCTTCTCCCTGGCTCCTCTCACGTTCCTTCCGTCTTCCCCTCTCCTCACGCAGTGTTTTCCTCCCAGCTCTGCCCTGCCCCTTCTGGCTCACGCCTTCTCCCCCTCTCACACTTACTCCTTGCTCTTTGTCTCATGCCAGTCTTTCGCAGGTGGCCATCTGCGGCCTTCAGCATGTCAGACCGCCGCGGGAGACCATGTGCTGGAGTTCAGCTTCAACCTGTCACATGGTCTCCTGGCTGCAGCCGTATCTCGCCTTTTCCGCGTCTTCCCTTTCTCCTCGATATTGCTGAAACCTTTTGACACCGATCACATTAACAGAGTCTGTTTGTGCACATCTTAAAAGAATAATTAAATGGGACGTTCAAGTGTTTGTTTAGGATGTAATTTGTGCTACAGGACTCCGGGTAATATGTTTTTGGCGGGAATAGTTGAGTTGCTTTGTCATAATCTTGGCTGAATGAGACATAATCACAAATCTCACCTCAAACTCTGTTTTATTTGCAAGGGGCCTCCCTCTCAGTGAACTACAGCTGAACTGGGCTTTGCTTTCTCCTTCTGGGATACTGTACATACTCAGAAAGCAAGTATCAGGGGCTGCTCTCTTTCAAGATGTAGATCTGAGGTGTCATAAAAAGCGAGGGCTTCTGCTTGAGCGTAGGATGTCCCGAACCGCGGCAGGACTCAATGGCATCTCTCTGGCTAGCGTAGCGGTATGGTGAGCGTGCAAGCGCTGGAGCATGCAGGCACCAGTCTGGCCAGCCCCATGCTTCGGGGCCTCGTCCAGTCACTGGGCCGAAAGCTCACAGGAACTCATAATATTCGCTTTGCGGTCATGGTCCTGGGGCACCCTCTGTGCTGAGCCAGCAGATCTCTTAATCCAATGAGGCGTGATTGAGGAGATGACTGAATTCCACTGTGATGCGCCCTGACATTTTTTTTATTTATTTTTCTGTTATTCTAAGATTCAAGGGATTTGCACCTGTATTTGCCGTGGAAAAAACCTAAACAATAGACGGCACTGGACACACTTTTCTCTCTTAACGCTTGAATTTGATTGCTTGCTTCATAAAATAAAGCTTAATTTGACAATGTGTTATATTTTCCACAAAGCACCAAAAACATATAATCCAAAAATGTATTATATTATTACAACCTGCAGCTTCTGCCTGTTGACTGATGCAGCATCGATATAATAGTTTCTCATGAAATCATAATTAATGGATTAGACAGGACATATACTCTTATATATTCTTCTTATATACTTTTTATATATCTCTATACTTTTTTTATGGGTAGTAGTTTGTGTAGAAGTGGTGGGAAGATATTACCGCATGTAAATGGATGTTTCTGCATGCTCATGTGCACTGACTCGCAAAACATGCAGCACATTTGCACAGACAGACCACTACAGACAGACAGACCACTACACCAAGGCCTCAAGGAGCTCACCCGAGACGTGCAGTTCGCCATTCTGCCAGGGTACCATAGTTACTGCATCACCCTTGCCAGAGATAAATAGCTTGGCCACGGCATCAGTGCAGACAAGGAAGTGTATTTTAAAGGAAACCGTTTCTGTATCGCGGCTCTGGCCGCAGCTTAAGAAAAGGCCCGAGAGCGATTTCGGAAAGCCGTCGGGTCTCCTGTCACCGGAGGTGATACCACGTGTATTTTGCTGCTGTTGTTCTCCGGCGTCCCGTCTCACTCTGCGGTCCCATGTGGGAGCACAGCATGGCCTTGCACAGTGGCTGGGTTCGAGCTGAGTGACAGCACCTTGCACCTTGGGTGCATGTGTCCCTCTCAAATTGTAAGTTACACATCAGTGTCTGAGCTGCCGCCCCTATGGGTGTCCATGCCGAGGTGCCGCTGCTTTGTGTCATTGCATCGCGCGAGGGAACGCGGTCGGCGCCCTACGCCACGGCTACCTGATAGCTTGGCTCTCAGCTCTATCATTCATTCTTTCTTTACCTCCCGAAGCTATTCGCTTTACTTTTATTTGTTTATTTACTTCTGGACTCGCCTTCCTTCCCGCAAACATGTAGTTTATTTTTAGTTGGCTGAACTTTGCTGTGCGTCAGGGTTGCTAGGGAACAGCGGGGTGAGTGACGTATGCTGAGCGCGGAGCTGAAGATTCTGATCCTCTGTCCAGAACAAGACGTCTCATCATTGGGCGTAATAAAATAAAAGCCAGTGTGCGGTAGCGCCTCTGTTTTTCGTATTATTAACAATTATATCGTTGATAAGTGACTTGTCCCCGAAGCTTGTGGCTGCACTCTTGAGCGAGACAGTTAAAGTGAAAAATACCGCACTGCATAAGGGTAAAAGGAGGTATATACATGTTAGAGATGTACAGTAATTACGGCTATTGGACCTATAGACTTCGATTCAGTCCATTCCAGTTTGTTGCTACTGCACCATGCTGCTTCAGTGGTCTTGACTCTTTTCCCAGCAACCTTCACACTTTGCATCTCAAACCAGGCCACTGCTGACTCTCTCTCTCTCTCTCTCTCTCTCTCTCTCTCTCTCTGAGACACACACACATAATTGTATTCCTATCTTAGTGAGTCCTGCCCATTCATTACTATGGGAAAAACCCTAATCCCAATCACGACACCTTTAACCCCTACCCAGATTTAACCTTAACCATAAGTAAGCAAACAGAATTCCAAAAGCTCCAAAATTCCAAAAACTTTTGGAATTCTTACTTTTCTGATTTGTATTCAAGTAGTGAGGACTGAAAAAATGACCTCACTAGTCACTAGTTTTTTGAGGATTTGCTACTTGTGAGGTCTTTTGGTCCCCGGAAGTACAGCAGAACCTGTACACACTCAAACACACACACACACACACACACACATATTCACACACTGATCATCCATATTTTCCAAACACAGTTCATAATCACCCGATGGGTTTCTCCTATGTAACAGCAATCTCATAGGCTCAGTTTGATGTGAGATTCACACTTTCAAAATGACACCAGTGTTCCAGTCAAATGTAAAATTATGAACCAGATCCATTGTGCCTTTCCACAAACTGCTAATTGCAAAATGAACAGATGTTTCCTTTGAACATGACGGGTACTACAGGCCAGAAAGGGGCTGCAGTAGGTCCATGTACCATTTATGCAGAATTCACTGTTTGACAGCTTCCCGTTAGGGATGCATAAACCGATATGGTGGGTACAGGTGGAAGACCAATTTGCAAATGGCAGCTCATTCTTCAGCACTGTTGACACGACGGCATGTGACCGCCATGTTGGATTTGGCGTGGTTTCATTGGATGAATATGCTGAAACCTGTTCTGCTCGCCGCCGCTGATCCCACCCCCCTGGCTTCTCTGTGTGCGCCTCCAGCTTCCTCCATCTCCTCGCGTCTAACGAGCGCTATCCGCTTCTGCCGACTCTGTGTTCTTGTCTGCCGCCGCACATTAGCTGCCTGTTTCTCTCTGGTCAAACTCTGCACATTTCCACTTCAGGAAATGTCCAAGAGAGAGGATATGCTGGGCCAGCTGAGCTGTATTCAGCTGCCTGTAGACTCGGGGGTATGTAGCTCTCCGCATGACGTCACACAGTGAGGCTGACCGGGCCGGCCTGACGTTTGTGGGTGCTGTCACCTGTGGTGATGTCGTCTTTGTGAAAGCAGACTTGATTTGAAGTCCCTTTTTAGGTTCACAGGTTGGGTGCTGAAGCCCAATCCTATAGAAATGCTGCCCTGAGACTCACCTGCTTCTTCCGGCTAAAAGGATTGTGCTTTAGATTTCTGTGTGAAATCCAGGAAGAGCAGGGCTGAGGCATATATCGGCTGGGCGGGGAAAGAGGGCACGGCGGAAGCATTGCAGCCATTTATATATCATGCCACAAACACGTTCGCTAAATTAAAAAAAAAGAGGAGACTCCAACTGTCAAAATAAGTCTTTTTCCTGTTGATCAGTCATTTTA
The DNA here is from genome assembly GCA_026780765.1 of Petrocephalus schoutedeni. Taxonomy (NCBI): domain Eukaryota; kingdom Metazoa; phylum Chordata; class Actinopteri; order Osteoglossiformes; family Mormyridae; genus Petrocephalus; species Petrocephalus schoutedeni. Next base: position 11,473,910 of record JAODKL010000095.1, read on the forward strand.
AATATTTACTGGTCTTATTGGGTGTTTCAGCCTTTGTTGACTGACAAAACAGTGTTTCCAGAGTCTGATAAGTTATAGCACATGACACTAAGAAGCTGAACAGAATGGCATTAAATATAGAGTCTATATAGCCATAAAGTGTGTAGAGCTATAAAATGATTGCAGCGATGCTTCCACGAGCACGCTTGAGCCATTTAAAGGGACTTTAAAAGAAAGCCTGTTCACTGACCGTAACATCAAACATTCAGTGACAAGTCAGTGTCTTTGTATATTCCATTCTGTAACTGTACCCATCTCAGCAATAAGGTAGGTGACCCTGTGAGAGAACCCCACTTAAATAAACCCATGACAGGGGGCAGCTTTATAGTACTGCTTTATCACTCCAAAACCCACATTGCATAATCCAGTTTCTGAAGAAAGCAAAACATTTCTGTCCATTCATCAGCCAGAACAAGTCACTTCTCTAACAATTTCATTTTAACTATTGACCATCGAGGTATCATTTTGTTTCATCTGGCTTTTAACATTAAACATTAAA
>JAODKL010000095.1:11522125-11535912 GCA_026780765.1 Petrocephalus schoutedeni
CAAACTCCACACACATGGAACTGGGCCGGATTCGAACCCTGGTCCCAGAGGTGTGAGGCGACGGTGCTACCCACTGCACCACCGTGCCGCCCTATATATATACTTTTTCTCCAAAAATATGATTAATGATGCATTCATAATCGGTAACATATATATTATACATATTCTGTAACTGTATACAGTATATTCAGATGTTTTTTTAACTCAAGCTCGAAAAAAGCTATAAATTTTCAGCCACTGTACATCATGCTTACAGTGATTCAATGTGCAAAAACAAAGCAGTTGCCATAGAAATGAGGCTGTGCCAAATGAATTTAAATTTGGTCTGAAATGGGAAAGCACATCCACTGCTCTGTAAATTGTGACACTGTTTGCATAGACAGGATACGGTTGGTTTTGTTATGAAGAGAAAATACAATGTATAGGTCAGACATGTCGTGGGGAAGAAAATACACTTCTATCATCCCTGATAACTGTTTATTTCATAATGCAGTAGGTTTATTTTTGCAGTAAATAAAACTTATGCTTGCAAAATAAGGCTCCTCCTAGCACCATGCATTGATGCATCCTAATTCACTCTGGCAGCGATACATACTGGATTTCCCAGCAGTACTGTAGTGCCCCCTGTTGGATTCCTTTGGATTTCAGAAATGTAGCCAATTACATATTAAATATAGCTTGAGATTTTTAAGAAGGACCTTTGGTTTTTCGTGTACTATGGACGTTCTAATCGCTTAGTCCGTATGTGGGTAATGTGCAGTACTGAGTATTTTTGAACACCGTAGTCCTCATAGTCTGCTATACATAGCACGCTCTCTCATGTATGCGTCTTTTGCTTTAAGACTCCAGTAACAGTCTGCAGATAAACTGAAACTCTCCGTTGCTCTCTTCTGTCTCTTTCTGTATGTTTGTTCTGCCTCGTGGCCCTGGATCTTTCTCCCTGGTCTCCCCCCTCCCTGCCTCCTCCTCCTCCTCCTCCCCTCCCCCGTCACGCTGGCCCTCCCTCCGTGCCCTCTCGCCTTCCTCCCCGTCCCGCTCGCACGCTGGCTCCCAGCGGAGGGTCATGCTTGACTCCGTGTCCCTGGTGATCCAGGGTTCACTGGATGGGGAGCTCAGCCTCATGGACGACCTATCAGGCTCCATCTTCCACTGCTACGCCCTGCCCCCCCAGCCCTGCAAGTACTTCACTGAGAAACAGGTCAATCTCTCACACCTACACTACGCCCCCTGCCCCGCCCACACCCCACTCCCTCCATCTCTCTCTGTACCCCAGACCACCTGTGCCGTGTCTCCAAGTCCCCTCTTAGTTGTCCTGTGATCAAGGCTCTGTGCAATCACACAAGTGCAATGAAATTTAGGGTGTTATCCTTACCTGGCCATGTCAAAGAGTAGCCTTCCCGCCTATGTACAGCTATCATGCCGGACAGGGACATGCACCATCGGCTTGGGTTCCTGCAGAACATTTTGCACTCTGTCTTATCCTCCTAGATGTGTTGGTGCATCCACAGAGAGCACTTTGGCTAGAGGCCCTAAATGGGACCTATGCCCCTTCATCAGAGATGGGAGATACGGGCCCAGGAATGGGCCCAGGAGTTATTTTTCCAGTGCGTGAGTGTCAGCAGGACTATTATGGTATATAATGCCGTGATCAATAAACTAGGTGGTGCCTTAAACGTGCACATAAATGTCTTTGTGTGTGTTTTTTTTTTTGCCCATTCAGGATGAAATATGACTTGGAACAAGATTAGTGTAGTGAAAGGATTCCATCTTAAAGCTTTTTAAAGTAATTGGAGGGTTCTAAATGCCTCAAGAGTACCAGCACTGTTTTCATTTTTTTTTTTTTAATTAAGTGGCACCTCAACCTCTGCCTGTAGGTCTCAGTGCCCCCCCCCCCCTGCCTGGATTGTTCCGTAGCCTGTCAGAAAGCATTTCTTCAGTTAAGTCTCCATATCGGACGCGGGTGACGGGGCCAGGCCCAGCCTGCGTCTCCAGCGCCTCTAACAAGGGCATGGAGAAATTGGAGAGAACGTGTAGGGTGTTCTGGGAAGTCCGTGCCGAGGCTGCTGTGGGACTGCTGCGGATGGGTGACTTCCGCGGGCCCCCTCTGTGTCGTAGGGCAGGATGCCCACCCCCTCTGTCCTTTTGACCATGGGTTTGTTTGCCATCACGTGACTGTCTCTCCTCCATACGTGCCTGTTTCTCATCCCTGTGTGGGCATCGCCACCAGCTTCTCCCTGGCACTTCTGTGCATGTCACCATACAGGTGTGTCCATCTGAGAGTCCACCCGGGTCCCCCCGTGCTCACATTCTGTATCCGCATTTATCTGTTTGTCCGTGGCTGCCAGGGATGGACCTTCTCACCCTTGGCTCATCTCTTCCTGTTTAGATCCCTCTAGCGGAGATGGAGGCTCTGTCTCTGGCGTCGGAGAAATCCTGGTCCTTAGCTCTGACGGACGACTCTGTCCCCGATGATTTTAATCCCTTCTTACTAACCAGTTTGGAGTGCAATGTACTCACAGTAGAGCAAAGCTCATTCTCTTCTGCAGTCCTCTTGGTCAACCCAGGGCTTCCAAAGACACCTCCATCCACGCCTCCCCTTCACCTTACCTACCAACCCAAAAGATGCTGTCTCAGGGCAGGCTCTCCTCAGTGCCCTTTCCCGTCCAAAGCGCAATAATGCACGGCTCAATAATGCACAATTATAGCAATGGTGTTCTTATGAGCTCCTCACAACTTTAATGATGCTCTGGGGTCAGATTGACCCCAAACACGGGATAGGGGTTAAACTGGTTCACTCAATTTCAAATGAATAAATGTTGTCCTTACCAGTATTCCACTGAGATAGATTCAGAAAGACAACATAAGATAAAAAGACACATCTGTAACATCAGACGGTAGGGGGTGGCTGGGTTGTACTGGTGTGTCTCCTTGGATGCCCTGGGCTCCTTAACCATACGCTCTCTCTACACATCCCACTCCTCCAGCCTGGTGTGTGTACGTTCCAGTCCAGTAGAGTAGTACTGCCCGTCTTCCACTTGGGTTCTCTGCGGCTTTCTGCCTGTCTCTTCCGACATTTCTGGATCCCATCTCTGTTCTATCTGCTGTCTTTTGCCGTGTACCCGTCTATCTCTCAGTCCGTCTCTGTCTGTCTTTTTCTCTGTCTTTCACTGTTTGGCTCTGCTTTGTAGTTGTTCCTGTTTTGGGCTCGGTCTGTCTGGTCCTTTCCATGTTTTAAGTGGTGACCCACCGGCTGCCTTTCCTGTCTTCTGACAGAGGCCGTGGGCGGAGCTTGCGCAGAGAGGAAACGGGCACAGAGTCACGACTGATTCCTGGAGTCAAATCAGAATGAATTTGGCCGGAATAAAATGGCACTGATGATGCATTAACCTGCCTTTGTGTTGTTGACACATCAGTATTTTCAACGGGCATTTGTTATGTATATGTTTACGATACATATATAAATGTGCAAATTGTCTGAGAGCAGGGTGGTCCCGTTAGGGCGGATTGGGGGAGGCCCACCATGCTACAGGCCGTGTCAGCACTGTGTCCGACTCCTATTTATGGCCGGCGTGAAATGGTGCCGTCTTCCCACCATCGTGTGCCAACGCATTCAGCCTTTGTATGTGTGCCTGTTTGTGGGGAGTGGTCTCTCGGCGTGACCCTGGGTCCCTCCTTCTGCCTGGCCACCGCACTGCTCACTCTGTACCCCCCCCCCCCCATTTGTAGGCGGAGCCTGTCGGCAGCAGCGATACGCAGGAGGAGGCCATGCTGAGCGTGAGGAAGGCGCCAGTGGGCCGCACCCACTCGCTCCCCAACGACAGCTACATGTTCCTCCCCCTGCGGCCCACGTCCAGCCCAGGCGCGCACGGCTCCCCGAGGAGGACCCAGTCAGGTATCATCCATGACACGCGCAGTACTGTGTAAGGCAGTCGAAGAAAAAGTATACAAGTAACAACTATACATCGGTCAGTAAAGGTGCATTTGCACCGGAAAAAAAGACGTATGTAACGTCTGCAAATCAAGAGTATCGGGATAAAATATAACAAAGACGTCTTCCGTTCTCCAGAATGTCGCTGATATGTTGTTGGATAGTTAGAGGAATGTAAACCTCTCCTTAGAGAGGTATCGAAATGGCTAAGCTAAAACACTTAAACATACATTAATATCATTGATACCAACATGAGAATAATTTCAACGTCATTTTCTTTGCCTAAGACTTTAGCGGAGTACTATATCTTGTCATCAATTACGGCAGACTCTCGTGTTAGCAAGCCTGAGCCCTGCAGTGCTCACCGACGCTGCCCCCTTGTGTTGGCTGCAGGCTCCAGCAGCTCGGTGCGGTCGCAGCCCGAGGAACGCTCCCAGCGGCTGACGGTGCCCTCTGACCTCTTCCGGCCAATCAGCCCCCACAGCCTCTCTGACTCGGAGAGCATCCCACGCATCCCCCCCCCCCGCCGTGGCCACACCTTTGCCCGCACCCTTCGCAGACAGGTGAGCCCAAATCCAGTTTGCACATCACAGCTGCACAGAACATCTCAATAGCACAAATAGGTACAGAAGACATAAAGCCATCAAGTGTATAACAAAGGAAATGGCAGAGATATATGACAGGAAGTATCTGAAATATGCTGGGGAATGAACTTCTCTATTATTACTCTCTATAACTCTACTCTACTGTACTCTACTCTACTGTACTCTACTGTACTCTACTCTACAATTACTATTACATACTATTACACAAATACTGTGTTGTATTACAACAATATTAAAAGAAGTAAATCAACATATTGAGAGTACTGGGAATATCTCTCAAATATAAGACTGGGCTCATCAGTTATATATTGTATGGTGTATTACAGAAACAACTATAGGAAGATATATATTTATGAATATGAATATACGACTTAGCTGAGTACACAATACACACATTACACAATAAAAAAACAGCTTCCAAACATAATTTTATCATACAAAATATGTACTATCTATCAGTTTGAAAGAGATACCATCTATACTGTACATACAACTGAATTACCACTTTACCATTGATGGTTTTAACTAACTACACTCTCTGTCTTTGAATTCTTTTCTCTTTGCCTGTTGTTTTTTTTTTGCCTGGTATATTACTAAACGCTCAGATCAGCCTGGTCCATCACAAACGAGACCCCAAGCCACAGCCTAGAGACAGACATTCCTGCTTCTGAGACGCGGCCCTCCTCCAAACCCTCACCCTACCCTAACCAGCCCCCTCGCCATCCCGCCTCCCGCCCGGTCTCATCCCCATGCTTCATCACTTGCGAGAAGTCTCGGGCCGTCAAAGAAAATGATGCTCCAGTGATCAGTGTGAAGCTGTGATATTATGCCTGTCACAGTGTCTTAATGTGACCGTATCAAAACCTCTCCTGAAATCAGCCCAGTATCTGCACCAATAATCACTTCATTTATTAAGTGAGCTGGTGGTGAAATTTACCGGATATGTGGAGTGGCTGAGGTGCCCCTGGGGAGAGGTTTGGAAACCGAAACGGTGCTAATGTAGTCATCCAGCACGATATAAGTAACATTTTGGTGAACACAAGAAATTCCTGTTAGTTTTTTTGTCATACTTCTAATTTGAATATGTTCTAATGTTAAATTGTAATATTTGTTCAGCAGTTATGGACTTGCTGCCTAGGTAAATCATTGTAAACATTTCCTTTAACTGCCTAAGACTTTTGTGCAGTACAGTACATGTTTGTCACTGGGGCTCTGACGTAGGGGTGCTGCCACCGCAGACCAGGACGGGCGGCCCAGGGTCCCCGGTTCTGGCGGATAGTGAGGTCGCTGCCTTTAGATTACATTTACAGTTTTTTTACACATACCGTATGTTAAGCAGTTGGTTAAAAAAAAGAGGTATTATAAATCTCATATAAGGCTGCACCACTGCAATGGTTGGCTAATGCAGAAGCAACCTGTTTTGTAAAGGAAAATATATAATTTTATACTGCTTACTTGCCAAGACACTGGGAAGCAGGTTACGTCCTACTGTCACTGGACTTCAAAAGAACATCTGCTATAATTAACCTGAATTAGCTGAGTACGTTTTCGACTATAAAAAAAACAGCTTCCTATCTTAAATTTATCGTACAAAACAATACCTCTGAAAATACTTTCTGAAATCCTGCTGCATGTATTTAAGCAGAGCAGATACTCAGGCGGTAAGGCTGTTTTTCTGAAAAAACGCATAATATACTGTAACATCAATTTTTTTACAACTAGTGGTTTATTTGGACTACTGGCAAGGACCGTTGGACATAATTTGCTTGAATTCGATTTTTTACCGTAATATTTATGCTTGTCGGGATGTAAAAAATATGTGAAATTATATGTAAAATTGGACGGGGTGGGGTGGGCGGCATGGGAACATTTTTTCAGGGGCCACAGAATTTCTAGGTATGCCCCTGATGCTTGTATATACATCTATATTACATTTTTATAATTCATTTGTATCAAATTTTTGGAAAATTTTATACTGCTTCGGTGCATTGTTCAGCTTAAAAACACTTTTTACAGTACTTATTTTCCTTAATGTTAACACATTTTCACAGATACTAATGTAAAATGTAGCGGAATTAATATTGGGAAATCTTGTACATCTTTCAGTCCACTAGATGTCCTCATGGTCTACATTATGCTTGCACAGAGGTGCCCCGACTTATGCTGTATCACAGCCTTCCTCTCATAAGTGAAAGCTTGAGGTTTGACCCTCTGTGCTTGCTGTTCTGTCTTTTCTCCGCCAACTGGTTTTGTGTCAGGCCACTGGTCAGCTCTGGTTTCTTGACCCTTGGCCTCACAGCTTCTGTCTTCCAAAACATTGGTCCGTTCTCTGCATATTTTGCCTGCAGCTGTCTGTGGGAGAGGAGAGGTCACAGGCAGAGAATTGGGCTGTCGGGTGCGTGTCCTCAAAACACCCTCAGTCCACAAGGGCATACATTTCAAAAAACAACTGAAATATTCTCTTGCCTTCTCTACAGTTTTGTGAATAAAATCCCCTTGTTTTGGCTACTCCTGCTCTCAAAAAGAGCAGAGGACCTACGTCCGTCCTTGCACCATAGAAATGTGTCTCAAACTCCATGTTTTTTCCAGTAGGAATCAAGCAGTAAAATCTGAAAGCTTTATTCTCTTCACGGCCCAGATGTGACACCTCTGTAATTACATTATTTACCCCTGAATAATCCTGAATGCTGAAATGAAGACTTGGGCCTGTTTTTTTCCCGGTGTCATTGGTCATTGTAGAAGTCTCAGCTGACCAGGTTTTTTTTTCTTTTTCTCGGGAGCGCTCTAATTTTCAGCTGAAGGAAATTCAAGCTGTTGTGATAATTGGCTCGCACGTCTCTCTGAGTGTTTAGTGCTCAAGCTGAACACCCTGTTATGTGGAGTAGAAATTAGTCGCTATTATTATTATCTGCCGAAACGGCAGTGGGCTGTTCCTCTTACAGACTTTGAATTCATGCAGGGAGCTGATATTGAATGCAGTGTATTGATCGGAAGAGATTTTAGAGTTATGTGTTTCTGTGTCAGAGAGTGTACTTTAAGTCTGTTTAGCCAAGGCAAGCACAGGGGGGTGGGGGGCAGATATTGGCACACAGTGTAAAAGTCAACAGTGAAGGAATGTTTATAAAGGGCAATGATAGAAGCAGCAAGAGCACTTAAGTGGTGTCATCAAGCTCGCTTCCTTACTTCGGAGTACAGACTTGTGAAAACACCCATAATCTTAACCAGACTTTGCTTTTATTAAAAATTTGACAGCTTGCACACATCAATCCCTGAAACTAATCCCTAAAAACTCATAAGGGTCTCACCACTTCAAACCATCCCCTTCAACCAGTTCACACTAACCAGTCTCCCTTTCACCTCCCCATCCCCGCCTACTGCACCTCCCACTCATGCTCCCCCCCATCGCTCCAGGTGGCCGTGATCAATGACTCGCAGGAGGCTCTCTATACTGAGACAGAGGAGGCAGGCAGAGCACAAGGGCACGGGGGCCTGACCGTGGCGCCTCCAGGCTTCCCTACCCAGCAGAAGCAGCAGCAGCAGCCCACAGTCCTCCTGGTCCCCGCCAGCCCCGGGGCCTCCCCGAGCCCCGCGCGCTGCAGCGTGCGCACGCAACACACCGTCCACGACCAGCGCAACGTGTCCAGCACTCCCCCACCCCCTCGCCTGCCCGCGCCCCCGCCCTGCAACAAGACCCCGGAGAAGACGGAGGACGAGTCGGTGGACCAGGAGGTGTCCCGCATCATCCGGGCGGGCTTGGCGAGCAGCGCCGGCGGGGACGGCGGCGGGGGCCACAGCCCGCACCGGAGGCAGCTGAAAAAGTTCCACAGTGCGGACACACAGGGCCGGCCGGTGCTGCTGGCGCGGCCCTCCTCCTGGCTGGACGACCCGCGGAGGCACTCCATCGAGGTGTGCTCCTCGGTGGAGAGCAGCCCCCAGCGCAGCCCCCAGCGGGGCTCCGCCTCCTCGGGCTTCGTGTCGCGTGCCGACAGCCTGCAGCAGGCACCGCCGCTCCTGCCCTCCTCGCCCCGTCGCAAAAAGAAGATGAGCCCGCCCTGCATCTCCGTGGAGCCTCCGGAGGCGCGGGACGCCACGCCGGCCAGCCAGGACACCTGCCTGAGGCGGCGAGCGCCCTCCAGCGACTCAAAGGACTCCTTTGACCTCGGGTGTGGGGACGGATCACTCCAGGATCCCGCCCCCTCCCCAAAGCTATTGACTCTGCCCAGCTTCTCCTCCCAGAAAACGAGCACCGAGCACTGAATCGCACACGCCAGCGGGAACACACTGACGACGATAGTCATAGTAATAATACTGTAGAGTAATAAAGATGATAATATTTACAACGGTACCTATCCACGATCACGACGAGTAGTGCCCATCTTTTGTCTTTTTTCTGTATTGATAAAATAAAGACATACAGAAGGAGAAAAAAAAAAACGGCTTAAAGATAAAAAAAAGAAACATGACTGTTCCACTTCCAAGACACTTGCAAAAGTCTGCAGGTGAATCCCAACACCTTGTTCTGAGAAGCTGGCACAAGACCCTGCTTGGGGCTCCCTCTGCTGGCTCCTGCTAGGCTGCCAGCCATGGTACTGTAGGACTCTGGCCAGAACAGGGCCGCTGTGGAGGTACAAAGCAATATGAACGTTTTAGAGACACTATTTTCTTAAATTATTTGGTCATAGTGTTTGTACAGGATGTAGATTTTTTTAATTTCATTCTATTTTTATTTGTTATTTTTTTTATTTTGTGATTTTTTTTTTTTTTCAATGTTAAATCGTTGTTTGTTTTATTTTTTCACCATAGGATATTTTTAGCGTTGTTGATTTAACAAAGGAAAAAAAAGAAAGAAAAACATTTTCCAAAGTGCTGAGACCCACGTATTTGTAGGAGTAATATAAAAAAAAGTTAATTATCGAACTGTTCGTCAATTTTTAAGCACAAGAGCAAACCACAGTGCATTGAACATTCATATAAAATAAAAATACATTGTTTTGCATTTAGGAATAGGGTATGTAATGAGTGGGGAGGACAGACTTGTGGGCAAGGTTCACAGAAATGTGCTTTTAAAAGTAAGCTACCAAAGAAAGTGAGATTGTTTAGTGGTGATGCAAACAAGGCCCCAGACAAAAGCTATTCTGGGAATGATGTTAGCTGGCCTGTTCACTTATTATCCAACAGTGCTCCTGAACTGGAGACCTCAAACTTTACACGTGTGAACATTCACCGTGAAAAGTGGGCGGAGTTTCCACTTGTGTGCTTATCTGTGGTGCTGAGTTTAGTTTCAAGTGTCATTTGTAAATTAGACGTTCAGATCTGGTAATGCCACTAGACTTTTGCTAAACTTTTAAATTCTGTCTGCCTCTGTTTAATTTATCACAACCTTTTATGTAAGCTCCATCAGGAATATATGTATTTTTGCATTCAGTTTTAATTCACATATATTTCCCTTGAGTAAGTGGAAGAAAAAGTTAAAATCAGAAGTCTGAACAGTTTGGATAGTAATTCAAAAGCTTTTATGTGACATAATTTGCACCAGTAAAAAATGTACTCTTCTATGTTGTTGATATTTTTTTTTGAGCTTAGATTATCCCCCAGATTTTGATACAGATCAGTATTTATACTTTATATGTAAAAACTTGGCTGGATATAGAGACGTGCCGTGCAAAGAGGAGAGCAAGAACGGTTTGTCCTTGCCTAGAACACATTAGTGATAGTCTGACTAATGTCTAGCATACTTAGTTATTAAAACATTAAACCCTTCAAAAGAACCATTCCCATTTGCTGTTTTGATTTAAGTTTCATGTGAATTCAATAAACGCTACCGGCCCCACCATCATCAAACCTTGAAGTAGGTGAGGGGAGAACATGGAACCCTCTTCAGCGTAAATTATTCTCGCACATGCTTTCATCTACACCACTCTGCTGATGGGGCACCAGCACATCCTTGGACCTCTCGGAGAAGGAAATAGCAGATAAAGCAGCAAACAAAACCTACATGCATCCATTCACATCTCTAGCTGTTTTTCACTTTAAAGTTCTCATCCGCCGATGCATCATCGCATTCTTAGATTTTTTCCCCCGTCTTTAGTTTGTTTCCTGCAGTCTTCCCAAAGTCCATGAGCAGGCTGCCTGTCCCCATTTGCGTGGCCACCTCAGTGTCCCCTTTCATCGTCACGCCGCCTCTCTTTGCTACAGTACTTTACTACACTACCTGCTGCTAGCTTGCTGGTCCCGTTCTCTGCACCCTGTGGTTTTTATTATCGAGCTGTACCCCGTGCGCATTTGCTGCCTGGATGACCTCTGTACCTACCACAGTTCTCCTTTGAACATTTCAGGTAGGTCCTGTGCACTGGATCTGTCACCTCATTGTCCAGGGTCTACAGGGCCAGAGCCAAAACACAAAGATCAAATGTATGTATAATTACATTTATTATTTTCGTAGAAATATAATATAATATAATTCATTATAAATATACCATGATGGGTGAATTTGACGAAGAGCACTCCCAGTCGAACCCTGCAAGGTAAGTCTCACCATCAGCCCCCGTGTTTTTATTAGCATTTTATTGATATTCTAGTTTTTGGTCCCTTTCATTTCTCTTTCAGTTCCAAAAAATACCTTAAATGGCCCACTTAAGGGCCCCCTTCTCCATGTCGGCCTAGGGCCCCCAGAGAAGTTAGTCCACCCCTGATTGTTTATCAAAAGTTTTTGGTGGTGTTCACTTTCAGCCACCATGCTAAGACAATTTAGTCTCCTGTGCCATTTCTCATTAACCCAACGACGTCAGGCTGCTTACGGATCTTCCTCTCATTTTCTCAGGAGATGGGGTTACCTCTTGGGTCAAAAAGTAAACTAATACTGCTGGCTTTGAATCCATCTCAACCATTGTTCAGAGTTTCAAAGGTGTACCTCAAAAATGTGCCTTACTCTGAATGGATGATGTTAAGAACTGAACTTTATGGCATTATCCTTCAGATACAATTCCCCAATTTCTTAAAATGAATAAATATAAAATAAAGATTAGACCAGAACAATCTGATTTTACTGCATGTTATCTAGTTTCTTCTTCAAGGTGCCCCACATTTCAGGCCTGTCATGGTTCTTTAAGAATGTCTGCTTAAAGTTAATCCACTTTGCAAGCGTTTCCTGTTTATTCTGCCGCCATTGTTTACGTGCCCCTCTGAGATGAGAAGCTGCTCTACTAGGGAGGTCCCAAGCAGTGCATCGAGGGATTTCAGGAAATCACCGCGGCGACCATCAGGGCTTCCACCAAATGGTGTGCCAACGCCTGAAGTCTGAGAGTACAGCCTTGATTGCTATCCGCCATCATTTGTGGGACACCTACCTCCTCTTTTGCATTATGTGGAAAGTCTTTAACATAAGTCAGACTTGTTTACTTCTTAGGGAATAATGTCCCGGGTGATGCACTAAGCTAGCTTTTATCTCCAACATACATGCTATTACTCTAGTGTCAAATAAATCCCCGCTAAGCAGATTATAAATTTCTCATTTTCATTCTGTTCGTATTTCTTTCACAGGAACTGTATAGTCTAAGTTAAACATTTCAATTAATTCTCTGGGAGCTCTAGTAGTATTATTAAAGGTTCATGTAATGTGTACGTGTCCTCCTCATTGCTATTTGAAGGCAATAGCTAATTAACACTGCTTAAACTCCTCAAACCATCCATCTCTTCGTCCCCCATTTTTCTTGGGTAAGATCATAGTGTATAAAACAATATGCATTGTTATTTCAGGAGCAAATAAAAAATGTGACAGAACCATCTGCGGATAGCACAAGGCTTTCGGCATGTCCTGGTCCATATTGGGGCTGCTTGTTACGACAATCCTAATTACATCCTGTCCATTCCTATTGCCTTCTGCTAGCCAAAAGAAAGCCAGTCCATTCAAAAAATTAACATGGGATACTATTCTCAAAGGCACCAGCCAAGCGCCACTGCACTGATGTGGATTCATGGACCGCAGATACACAGCAGCTTGTCAAGGTTATTAATAAACAGACCTGCATCCATATTTCTCTGGGATATAATTTGAAACTAATTGCTGTATTCCTGGATCTCATCCTGGACTGTCCAACAGCCTAACTCAATAAAAAGGCAGCAAAGGCTCTTTGAAGATAAATACCTTCTCAACATTTTACCCCCACAGCCATTCCATGGTTATATTGATTCTGCAGCCTATTTTCATTGAAGCATCTGTAGTATTACTGTGAGGAACAGAGCGATCGGATATAGAGGCTTGATAAACAGTTGCCAGATAACACCTGAAAATGTAAAAAGCAGGTTGATAGAAAGTAATGGATGTTGTTTACTGGCACCATGCTACGGACAGGCCTCTTGGGAGGTCCCGTGTTATTGGACAGGCCAAGGTAGCGACTGCATTCTCGTCATTAACGGCACAGCTCTCGCGGTGCTGTCACCACAGGGAAAATCTATCACCGCACTTCACTTATCTGGCAGGACAGCCAATAGAAATTATTCCCTTTCAGCATTTCAGCCAGTAGTACAAGTAACTGCATCGTCGTTGATTTTGAGTTTGACTCAACCAACACAGTTGTCTCATACATTAGTGAAGAGTTTAGTGTAAATTTGATAATTTGCTATTTTTAATTGAAAATACATTTTTATTATCATCATCATTCAGGTTGTAAAATATATTAAAAATGTACATTGAATTGGTTATCGTATTACTGCAAGATGTCTGACAAGACTGCCAGTGTGATTTTAGCTATCCCAAACTGAGGACTCCATCCTTAGCTTAAAATAAAACTGACTGCTCCATTTTCTCTGTTGTCAAGGAGACCTTTTGCTGCTCCATAGCTTTCACCCCACCTCCAGTAATCTCTTCTTTCACCAACAACATTTTCAGCTGACCTGGACCACACTGCTCACATAAAGTCCTATGAGCTGGATCGATCGTAACCTGCACCCACAGAAAGAACATTTGAGGCAGGGGCTAGCGAAGCCTCAAGCCTCACCATCTGCAAAAATGCCCACCTGTGTGCAAAACCTCAAGCACAGCCTGAAGATGTCTGTCTGAACTGCCCTTCAAAATAATACTCAGCTATGCTCAAGAAATTGACGTTGGTCATTTTTCCTAGTCCGTATGCAGTGGTGCTTTTTAGAAAACCATACTGTTTGTGTCACGGCCTCCCGTCCGGTCCTCCTGTGTGCCACGCCCCTCGCTACCCTCGTGTGGAATTCTAGCGTCTGCCCCAGCCCTGTCTTGTTATGTG
>JAODKL010000095.1:11649786-11679911 GCA_026780765.1 Petrocephalus schoutedeni
GCTTTAGCTGGTTCATCATTACGGCGTCAGGACACTCTGGCTGCTCCTGCTCCTTGAGCATCTCAAAGAGCCTCATTTGCTCATTCAGGATGAGCTCCAGACACCTGCGTAGACGGTGAACATGGAAAGGCTCTCATATGGAAGAGGTTCGAGACAGCCTACAGCCTTTTGGAGGAAAAAGCCTGGAAGCCTTGCTGGTCTGTGCCTAAAGGATAAGCGAGGTACTCACATGGTAGCCTTGCTGATGTCTTTCACCATTTCAATAACATCCACCGTGGCCGGACTGCGGACGATGTTGGGGGCGATGACAATTGCCAGGGCATGCGTGGACATGCGGTTCCAGACTTCCTCCCTGGCCACCCTGGGAGAGAGGAGACTGTCAGTGCTCAGGGATGAGAGAGGTGGAGCCTAGCTTTACAATTCTGAGTGATGGCGTCCAGAGCTTTCTCAAAGATAGCTGGGAAGAGAACAAGGGATGCCATCTCACCTGACCATGTGGGAGATAAGTCTCTCCAGGGCGTTGACGTTGGTCAAGGGGAGCATGTCCAGCACCCTGTAAATGTGTTTTATTTGTTCAGACACATCTGACAGTTCTGGGGGGAAACATTTGGAAAAGTACTGGATAAGAAAACTGACCTCCTTGCCCCTATTCAGTAGCAGGCAAGCCTTACCCATGGAGTGTGGGAAGGCGTGATAGTGTTCAAAAGACACTAGCGGTTCAGGCAGCTCCTGGAGCCACTGTTTGACCAGGCCGGTGATGGTGTGGATGGGATAGTCATCTAGACACACTGCCTGGGGGTCTGGACAGTGCACACAAACGGCATTGTCATGGACACAGAAATGAGAAGCCCGGTTCTGAGAGGGCCTTCCCAGATGGAGGACCAACCAGTGCCAGATGGCTCACCCTTCTCCAGCTGCTGGCGAAGCTTTGTCATGTTGCTGGCAGCACTGGACATCCTGTATATCCCCTCTGTGTCAAGGCTGTTCATCTCTACGTGCTCCAGCAGCTTTTCAATGATGGTGGGCACAGGTTGTGTTTCATTGGTCAGGTCGCGCAGATCCACACCAGTGAATTGGTAGCTGCAGACCTGGGTGTCCTAAACACCGCAACAACATTGTTTTAAGATAATGCGGCACGATTGGAGGACACCTCAGGACCGGCCATACATGGCGGCCGGAGCTTTCGAAGAACTCACCTTATCTGAGTCAGAGGCAGAGCAGTGCTTCAAGACATTAGTCAATTAGTGATTGTGTGTAACTTATGGTGGCCATACATCTTCTTTTTCCTGGACTTGTCCTCTATTTTGGGACCTAAAAGTGCCAGAAATATTTGTAACTTTGCTTTGTTTCATGCGTGCATACTTGCATTGCTTTGAGGTATGTCTTTGCGTCCCGCCCTTGGTGTCCCCTTCTCTGCAAAGCAAAATATGATCACCCAAGTGTGGCTGCTGTACTTCCTGAACTGCAAAACAATTCCTTTTGTTTTGTTGACATTCAGTGTAATTTTGATGGCACCGCACCACCACATTTGTCTTGTATAGGGAAGAATTATAATGATAATAATACTTTATTTGGCCATTATACAAGTTTTGGCACTTAGGAATCCTGTAGTCTTCATATGTCGCATCTTACTCTCCAATGAGATATACAGACACAAGTGAAATTAAAGCATTTAACAGGTATTTATTTGGTTGGAACTGGCAACCTACGGATCATGGCCATCAGTCCTACCCTGCTACACACACCGCCCCTAATAATTGGTGATGGGGAATCGGCAGCAATTTTGTTTTGGCAACACAATCATGACTGAAGATGGAGCACGACACTTGTTGAGGATCAGACTGGATGAAGTTTTATTCCCAAACTTTACAATTTGGGGTCTGTCTGTTAGAAAGTCAAGGACTTTGCAAATATAGTTGCCCATTGAGTTTAACCAAGAAGTTTACCCATCTGGTTTGCCTGCCATGATGGTGTTACAGGCTGACCTGAAGTCAGTGAACAATATCCTCGCATAGATGTTCCTCTTTTCCAGATGTTTAAGGGTAGTGTGAAGAGCCAAAGATGCAGCATCATTCACTGACCTAGCTCTCCGGTATGCAAACTGTAAGGGGATCAGAGATGGTGGTGATGTGTTACATGACCAGTCTCATCTTCCACTTAATGATCACATAGGCAGTTGTTTATCAACCAGGTCCTCGGAGACCCCCTAAGTTTTTGCTCCACATTTAGCTGGGAGGGAGTAAAAATATGGACTGTTTGGGGGTCCTTGAGGGCCTGTTTAAGAAGGCAGACATTGAAGTAGGGCGACATTCAGACCTGGCAACTTCAAGGTTTTCAGCAGTGGCAGAATCATGGTCCTCTGGAAGGACAGAGTGGGGGGCAGAGTGTAGCTCAGTGCCTATATAGTAATTAGAGGGTTGCTGGTTCAAGCCCAGCCTTGACACATCTGTGGGCCCTTGAGCAAGGCCCTTAAAACCCAGCTCCCAGGGTGCCCCTTGAGGTTGCTGCCCTTCGTAGCCAAGCTTGCTCTCACAGAAAATGAGGTTGGGGGAGGTGAGAAGATGGTTTCCCCACAGGGATCAATAAACTATCAATTATTATTGTTATTAAGGACAGTGGAACAGGGAAGAGGAACAAAGCAATCTTGAACACCAGCAACATGACACAAGACTCAATGTCATTAGGGCCAGAAGCTTTTGTTGTTTGGACCTTGATGAAAGTCCTCCTTACATGCTGTTCAGAAACTTCTGAGAGCTCTCCATTTCTGGTCCATATTTTTTCAGCCTTAAACCTTGCAAGAAAGTTATTCTGTCCACCAAGTATGACATTAGAATTTACTATCTGACACTTCTCCCGATGACTTGTGCTGGCATCCCCACATTGTGATTTCCAGTTGCTCTTTGTAATCTCATGAAAAAGTACTTGATTATTTATGTTCAGTGCTAGACGTTGCAGGTCAAATGAAGGAGCCTCAACCCTAGTGTAGGGTGAACCAAGTGGTGGTCAACAGAGGGGCGATACCTGTACCTTAAATAAATTAATTGAGTTTGATACAAAAAGGCAGTTTTCAGGAGAATGAGGGTTTTATGTTTATTTTATATGTAATTTGCTGTATTAATGGAATTTTAAAGGTAGTTATTCATAAAATGCATTAAGGAAAATATCAAATATAAATAATACAATAAACTTATACTTTCAGCAGAGACATTTTCAGGGCGAAAACAGGTAAGTGTCATATACAGTATACTGACAGGTAATGTATCAGTTAAGACCATTCACTTTAAAACATGAAGACAGAAAATGCTCTGCTATGGGCCTCCTGAATTCCTTAAATGAGATGTCTAGCTAGTGGGCAGCAAGGTGACTCAGTGGGTAGCGCGGTTACGTCACACCTCCATGGCGTGACTCACATTCAGTTAGGCTAATTGCAATCTTTAAATTGCCCTAGTGTATGACTGAGTGTCTGCGTGCATATTCCCCGTGATGGACTAGCATCCCATATAGCTTTGTGCTGCCTGGGAGAGGCCCCTGAAAACCTTAACCAGTATAAGAGGTTGGAAGATGGATGGATTATCTACCTATATAAAAGGATCAAATTAAAAGGACTTATTGACTGATTAAAATGTCAGCGAAACATCTTAGTCACACCTTAAATACGCAATAGTCCTTGTATTCTGGATTTCTTCTGATTCAAGTGCTTCATGAGAAAAGAATTTGCAAACAATTTATTTTAATGGTGTATTGTGTTGAATTATGATACATTACAACTGTGAGGCCGGGTTGGTTATCAGCTTATGGTTTTCAGGTCAGTCAGACTAAATCATTGGAGTCAAGCCGTTTTTAAATTCATGAAAAAAATGTACTGCTTTATTAATACTGAGTTAAATTTGTAAATTTAAATGTGTAATGCAGATTTGTGGACGTATGATTTCATGATATCGACGGTATGTAGCTTCTACCTAGATGTAACTAATAAAGGGATTTATGTTGTTTTTTTTATTTATGGTTGTAAATTTGAATTTAGCTTTTTAAAATACTGACCTTGACTTGAACTCCGCTTTAGACTCGGATGACTCCAGGAAGACTAAAGGACTGAGGATTTAGATGAAACATGAAACACTGCATTGTGATACAGCAACTGAGCATGGGGATTGGAGTCGCCGGGTTTTATTTTGTGGTGCTTTGTGATCATAAATGGGATGTTTTTTTTCCAGCCTTGATTTGGATTCTCAGGAGGCATCTCCACAGGAGCCAAATACAATCACTGCGCTGCAGGAGTTAACCTCTCAAAATTTGAACCGAATTTTGTCGCATCCCAGAGTTATTACTAATGCTGAGAAACCCAAACAAAACCCTACTGTACACTGTAAAAGTAGAGCAGTCAAACGTTCTTTTTTTTTATCAAAAAGGGCAGCCTGACAGGTCTGAAAAGCTGTCAAGCAACTTCAAAGAAGGAGAACTGAAACGGGTTCAGAAGCATATTTACAATGTAGCTTGCATCGTCTGCAAATGTACTTGTTATTAATGCTGAAGGACAAGGTCGGGAGTGTGGAAGCCAGTTCTCAGTGGTTGTGCTTTAGATCTCACCCTTGCACTGCACTGATGTGTTCAAGACCATCTGTCTTGAGATCAAGACAAAATCAAGACTCATCCAACCCAAGACCAAGTCAAGACCATGACCCATCCCAACCGAGACAAGACCAAGACTTTTAATAATACCCAAAACAAGACCAAGACTTGAAAATTCTGAATCAGAATTTAGATGCTTTTGGTAGACTGCACTCATGTATATAAATAATGATGCATTTTTAAAAAGCATTATGAGATATGTGACAGTGCATAATTGCACTCAAAGGACACTAAATCCATTAACATTTTGGGTCCTATTCGGGCATGTCGTGGCATGGTGTGGTCTCACGATACAACCCCCACTTCTGAAAACACGCTCAACAGGAGCTGAGGTTGCAACGTCTATCCAATTTGGATGATGGCGGACAAAGCCCACATTGCTGCAGTTTTCCTGTTTTCACCTTGCTAATTTTAGCGACAGAATCTGCTGTACCTCTGCATTCCTGCTCTTAGCCGTCTGAAGCTGCCCGATAGTGTTATTCCACCGGGGCAGCCAGGAGATGTAGTACTGCTACAAGAGGACATAGCAGTTTCTGCATACTGAGAGGAAAGAAGTACATTTGCAAGTCGATTCAGACAAAATGTTTTATGAAGACTTTTGGCCAAGACCAAGAGGAGATCTGACAAAACAGGCCAAGACCGAGGCGAGACCAAGATCAGGTCGAGCAGTCTCAAGACCAGTCTCGGAACCATGACCCAGTATCAAGAACTACAGCTCTCCTGCACTGCGTGTGTGTGTGTGTGTTGGGGGGGGGGCAATTGAGGACCAAAATGTCCCCAAAGTGTGGAATACCTGAAATTTCCCTACTTTTGGGTGGGGATCCATTTGGATAACTGCAATTTTATAAAAATCTGTGAATGCAATCAAAAAAGTAAAAGTGCCAAAAGTCTTGTATTTGGGTTGGTTACTTATGGTTACGGTTAGGGCTGGGTTGGGGTTAAGGGTGTCGCAATTGGGATTAGGGTCTTTCCCAAAGAAGGTCCCCATTTAGATAGGTACACGAGTCTGTGTGTGTGTGTGTGTGTGTAGTTTTTCCCTGTGTCTTTGTGGATTTCCCTTCACTTTCCATGTCCCACTCTCTGGATTGCTCTGGATTGTTGAGTGAAAATTTGAAGTGTCTGACTGTAACAGAAGGAAGCTTGTTCACCGCTCGGCTGGAAAGAGGTACGAGGATGACTGTCTGCAGGGAACAGTGAAGGTTCCTGGTAGGTTTGAGGCTGCATTTCTGCGAATGCAGCTGAGGATTTGGTCAGAATTATGCTGATAAGTAAAGGCAGATATTAATCCATCATGCAGTACCTTCAAATAGGCATCTAACTGGTCAGAAATTCATACTGAACCATGACAACAATTTCAAAAGGAACTTTATAATCTGTGCAACTTACATAATATGGGCAGACATGGGAAATTCAATTAATCAGGCTTCGAACTGGGCATCACTAGCCTATTACAGTCAATTAAAAAATGCCTGAATTGGCCCCAGTTCGGATCTTAGGATGTCAGCTCAAGTCGTAGGATTATGAGAAGAACCCAGAGTGTTCAATGAATATCTAAATTAAATAAGATGGAGATAGATTGTCGTTTTTCACTTTGCAGGTCAGTTCAAACAATTCTACCCGACGTAAAAGTGTAAACTGTAAAATTTGTGAATTAGTAAAGTCAGTTTATCAAGGGCAAACTTTTTAATGAATGGAAAAAGAGACTGAAAGGTGGCTGAAATAATGGCAATTAAAATTTTATAATTATACCACTGGTGTGATGGTCTGACAGTGTTCAGACACTAACTCCATACATTCCGCCCACACCCACATTGGATTGTCAGTTTTTCCGAAGACACTATTTCTGGATAATTTAACACAGAGTGACATTAATAGCCCAAAGAAGTCCCCATAAAGTTGTTTTCCATCCACTTGCTCTCATGTTATCCTCCATACACTTGTAATATAGTCACTCAGGAGAGCTACTAGCAAAACTACACATAATAAGCACTAAATAGATTTTGAAAACGTAGCCTTGGTGTACGGCGTTCATTTTTAGCATTATGTCATAGAGTTTGCTTCTGTTTTTCTAAACCTTCGCATCGTGACGAGGGTGCCGGACATGGTGATTGCGGACGGAGTTAAAGTGTGGGCGGACACGCAGATTGGCAGTGCTGCGTGTATGCCACTCACTCTTACAACACACACACACACACACTGCCCGGCTACACATGCTGGGCACACACACCACTAATTATACAGAAGGTAACATTAACACTATGTCATTAGATATGGCACAATAACAACACAACTCATGATAAATATGCCATTTACACTGCGGGCACAGGTCCAGCATGTCGCCGCACTGCCTGATGGCTACCCCCAGCACTATACTGTTACCTGGCCCTGTACCCCAGCAGTGGCCCGGTAGCGGTCCAGGCAGCTTTGAGCCCTCGGCAAAAATAAGTGGGTCCAAGGTCATCTGGCTGCCGAACCCCCTTGGGCATGCTAACGTTATAGACAAAGAAAGAGTGGGCTTGCTTGTCCAGCCCAGTCATGGTGGTGCTCGGCAATGAGGATCACCACAGTGAAAGCACTCCAGCAGACCATCACTCTGGGTGGAGGGTGGAGGGAGGTGGTGCAGGTCTTTGTAGTCCCCAGCCGCCGCCACACCTCACTGAATACCTGCACCTCCGAGTTTCTCTTCTGGTCACTGTACAGCTCCTGTGGGGCCTCCGAAGTGGCAGAAAAAGTCCGGTTGGGAACCACATACACCTCAGGTCGCCGTACAGCAGATCCTCATGCTTCTCCAGGGTGCCCCACTGGGAGTGGTAGGCCTTGGTCTCGGGGCTGCAGGCCCGTTTGCCCGCCCTCGTCCATCCACACCCTCATCCTCACCCGGGCTGCTGCGCTCATCCACAACAAGCTGTGTCCTGGCAGGCCCTGCCATCTGGCCGTGCCAATGTGGAGCCAGCGAAACAGGACATCCACATTCCCGTACAGCCTGGATCCCGGCCCGCCGCTCTGCTGTCAAGTCCTGGCTGAGGCGATGCCACAATTCCTAGACAGCCTGCACCTTCTCGGGAGACGGCCCAGCTGCAGTGCTGCTGCTCCACCGTGGTCTGGGCTGAAGCTTCCCTCTCTTCCCCTGCCGCATGGACACCTCTCCTCCTCTCTCCCCCCACCCCTGGAGGACCACCACACCATCACGCTGGAGGACCACCACAACTGTGCCAAGGAGGAAAACTACCCCCTGCACATCGATGGTGGTCCCCTGGTGGACTCGCAAGTCTGGTCTGATAAGCCAGACCTCCTGCAGCACCGTGTGTCCTGCCAGCGTGACTTCCAGCTGCCACGTCCCCCTCATGGCTGCGCACATGCTCACTGAGCATGCCGCACCAATCCTGCAGGCTGCCGTGCTGCCAGACGGGCCTCCCTAGCCCTGGGAAGATAAGTAAAGTGACTCACCGCTAAAACTTCTTAATAAAACGATCCTGGCTTTATATATAATATGTACAGTTAAAAATACACATTTAACAAAGCAAAAATAATTTTTAGATACATAAATGGATGATACCAAGTGTTAGTACTACAGCAAAACAGAAACATAAGGTAATTAAAAATGGAAGGAGTTTCTAAATGTCAGAAAGCACACATTTCTGGTCTCCAGTCATTTTATTAAATGCCAGGATAATCTTATTCTATTTTCGGCATCACAACGAAGGCACGGTTTCTTGAAGGTTAGCTTGGTAGGTTCCAGTAAAAGTATAAGATCAAATCCAACACATGGTCCAACTGGCCATGTATGAATTGTACTTCCCCCATTTACTTTTTATTTTTTTTTGTGTGTCTCTGCGTTTTTGGGTGGTCAAAAAGTTCTTCAACCCCTTCTCACCCTTTGAAACATGGTTCTCATTTTAACAGAAAACACTTCCATTGTCATGAAAAGATTTTACACAAATTAACACAATAATGTGACTGATTTATGAGTCTCCATGTAAACTATTAAATATTTTATTTCTTCGTGTTGAAAAACCTAACTACTTTTATTTATCCATCCATCCATTCTCTACTGCTTATCTGGGATCGGGTCGTGGGGGCAGCAGTCTAAGCAGGGAAACCCAGACTTCCCTTTCCCTGGCCACTTCGTCCAGATCTTCTGGGGGAATCCCGAGGCATTCCCAGGCCAGCCGAGAGACGTAGTCTCTCCAGTGTGTCCTGCGTCTTCCCCAGGGCCTCCTCCCAGTGGGACATGCCGGGAACACCTCACCAGGGAGGCGTCCAGGATCCAGGAAGCATCCTGACCAGGTGCCCGAGCCGCCTCATCTGGCTCCTCTTAATGTGGAGTCTCCACCGAATAACCGAGCTTCTCACCCTATCTCTAAGGGAGAGCCCAGCCACCCTACGGATGAAGCTCATTTCGGCCGCTTATATTCGCGATCTTGCCCTTTCGGTTCCTTTCGGGAACTCCCACTCCATCCTTCCCTCACTCGTGAACAAGATACTTAAACTCTTCCACTTGGGGAAGGACCACCTCCCCGACCCAGAGAAAGCACTCCACCCTTTTCCGGTTGAGGACCATGGTCTTGGATTTGGAGGTGCTGATTCTCATCCCAGCCGCTTCACACTAGGCTGCAGCCTGCTCCAGTGAGAGCTGAAGGTCACAATCTGAAGAAGCCAACAGAACATCTGAGAAATCAAAAAGCAGAAAGCAGAGACCTAATCCTGAGGCTACCAAACCGGACACCCGCAATGCCCTGGCTGCGTCTAGAAATGTTATTATTAGAAATAATAAAAGTTATGAAAAGAATCAGTGAGAAAGGGCAGCCCTTCTTAAAGGACCACCACTCCTGTCTGTCAATCCAGAGGCACTGCCCCTGATGTCCATGCTGCAGATGCATCCAGGTGAGGGATGACATGCATCACTTTTTTTAATCATCATAAGGGGTCTGATGAGCCGGGCTTCTTCTGGCTCCTCACCCCGGACCTGTTTGCCTTGGGTTACCCTACCAGGGGCATAAAGCCCCAGACAACTTAGCTCCTGGGATTATTAGAACACGCAAAGCCCTCCACCACGATAAGGTGTCGGCTACAGGAGGGGTACCTTTATTTATAAAGAATTGAATTGAATTTAATTTAATTTAATTATCATTCACCTGACATTGAAAAATATCTTATATTATTTTTGTTATCATCTGGAGGGAAATAAAACATTAGGTGGCTTAGAGCTCCATTTTCTGGGGAAACCTCAACTGGCTTCCTGAATCTCCTTAAAATTAAAGGATCCTCTGGTGGATACCTACTCTAGGAGCTTGTCCGTAAACATAAATGTCCTTGCAGGCTGCTTTCTTCTGCATCTCAGTTTTCCTCGTGGGAATACAGCCAAGCCCATATGTTCCACGTGCTGAATTGCTGTATTTAGAATCCTAGCCATCGAAAACAAGGATATTTTATAGAAAAATATTGCCCCAGGGCTTCACTGAGGGATGGCATGTGCTGATGTTGACATGTCATTCCTTCCACAAAACTTTGCCTGACAAACTCTGAGATGAGGGCTTTGGCACCGATAATCTGGGCAATTCTACCAGAAAATTACTGCAACCACTGAAGCAGAAGAATGTCTTTTCATTTCTAATTCCAGGGTGGTGCAGTGGTTAGAACTGTTGCCTCAAACCTCTGGGACCTGCAATGGTTTGGCGCACCATACTGGGTTGTTCCCTGCCTTGCACCTGTAGCCCCCAGGATAGGCTCCAGGCCCCCCGCAACCTTGAACAGGACAGGTGGGTACAGGAAATGGATGGATGTTTAATTTCATAAACAACCTTTCTAAAATTAATTTTAATTTCCCCTGGCACAAGTCTGTTGATGTGCAGATGTATACATCGCACATTCCTTAACTAAAAAATATTCAAGTAATGCAAATCAGCACTTACACTATTTTGCATAAATAGCTCCCATACACGTGAGGACCTGGTGCATCCTAGTGGATGGGGTGTGAAAGTTAAGAGAGCAAAGCCACCATTTAATAACATGCCAGCAGTGGTTCACTTACGTCATTTATTGTATTGATAATATAGAGATATCCAGAATACTTACATGTTCAACAGTTAAAAAATAAGGTAAAATAAGCAAAGAAAGTCACCTGCTTTGGTGCAATGCCAAACAAGCTCAAGTCTAAAGCCTAAATCTAGGGGCTTCAAAAGACTCCAGCCAGGGATGCAGGAACTGGGGGAGATGTGTAATTTGGATTTATTCATCCACCCAAACAATATACCTTTATATTTAAATTATTAAATTGTGTCCCATCCCTAATATCAAACCCTCTCCTGCACCATAGACTCCAAGCTTTCAAAGCTAATGGCTTAGGAAAGGACAGAGATAATGATGCTGACTTTAGATAATGGCACGTGCCACAGCTCAATTATTTGCGCACCAGCTCTTGTGAACATCCTCAGACATCCAGCACACGTCTTTTCATCACATATCACAGTATATCAGTGACTCGTTGATCACCCATCCATGTTTCTACTCTTCGTTCAGGGAAGCAATGCTATTCAGCCATATCGTACCCCGTCGGCTACCTCATGTACTTATTGGTATGTACCTGTTGGTTTAGATGTGCATTATGAATTTTGCACATTTTCAACTTTTACAAAAACCTGGTTCGGTCACTCTTTTAATTTTTCTTTTTATAAAAGGACTCCTCTGATTATTTTGTCTCTAGCGTAAGTGTCACTAAGTGTGTGGTTAGTGCTCATAGAGAAATAGGGAATGAGAAGTGCTGGTGTAGAGGGTCAGTGTGGGTGCATGTTTTTGTGATGACCTCTCAGTCTGCCAATAATAAATCTGTGATTCTCCACCCCAGTCCTGGGGAACCACTGTTATTGGTTGACTGAGCGATCAAGCCAAAAACCTGCACCCTTTCCCTCCATGGATCAGGTCCCCCACCCTGAATTAATGGTTTCCTAAAATTATTTTGATCCAAAGAGACATAACAAACGGGGACAATTATTATTAAATAAATATCTCAAATTGTATTTCGAAATGATATAGGGACGAATGTTTAGAAGACACTCAACGGAAGCAGAAACTGGAAAAAAACACAGCAAACTAAATAAAGAAGGGATTATAAGGAGGGTTTAAACTTTGAAGCTCTTGCCGGAACACCATGCTGATTTTATGGTTCAACGTGCGACGTGACTACAGTCTCACAGGGTTCGTTTCTAATAACAGCCCACGTGCCTCAGTTTCACAGGGTGTACCACTCCATCAGTCACTAATCGGCATGAAGATAAACAATCGCATAATTAATTCGCCAGCGAGCTGAATCTGATGCTTTGTACTTAACATGTCTGGCTGAAGGGGCACCTTGGGCACAATGGCTTAATGAATCATCTTTCCCACGGGAGCGGGGAGTACACGCCGTCTTCTCAAAGCAGACTGTGCACAAGTGTTACAGAGCGCTCCTTTATTTGGAATTGGTGGCACAGGGATGTGCTGATTATTCGATGGCCCGCAGTGCAGAGTAGCATGGTTGCCTAATTATGTATAGCTTATATAGCTGTTTTTTAAAGTGCCTAGATGGACCGGGCAGGAAATTAGCGTACTGCTAAAGCACCATGCAGAAACATAGGCCAGATTTTGGTGAAAAGCATGCATTTGTTCTGTGGAGAATCACTGTAGTGGCTATAGCACAGAAAGAAAATAAATCTCATACCGTTTACACAAGATGGTAACGGCACACAGAAAGGAACATCATTACCACATGACTTTACAATTATGGGACTTATAGAAAATGCTTGTTTTCCTTTACCTTAATAGTCAATTTATTAGTCCATATAACTTTGAATGAAGAAATTTCGAATGAATAAGAAATGGACAATATCAGTGTATGGATAAGCCAGAGAGGGTAGACCCCAAAGTATTACCTGCTTCTTATTCAAAGTCCCCTGACAGGCATTATCTGCTCTCTCTCTCTCTCTCACACACAATCTAAAGAGCTGTAGCAGTAACATCCAAGGCCCCTGTGCTTTCTCCATGCCTCCCTCCTGGTTAGAAAGCACATCATGATAGATGCGAATCCCGTGCCCACCGTATGATTAAGATCACACACAAACACTGCCACTGCATCACCGGGGCAACCTAGTACATGGGACCCTCAAGACACCTCCAATTTCAGCCATAAATCTATATGTTTGCAAAAATGGTGTGCTGCTTTTGAGTTGTAGTATGCAGGGCACTTCATCCAAGAGCACTTCATCAGAAAAGAAGAATCATTTTAGGCTTCCACCTTAAACAGTATTACTTTGATTTATCACATAGGTTGCAAATCACCAAGCACTACTCAGGAAAACATTGCACAAGTTGTCATTTACACTGTGATGCTTCATGAAATATTATTATCAATCCACTTAATAAAATGGTGATTTCATGCCTCAAGTCAGGTGCATTTCCCTGCAACAGGGAAAAGGATACGGCTGCATTCAAAGACCGAATGTGTTACAGCAGCACGGCAAGGCTGCCCCATTCCGAAGCCTCCTTCAAATGCAGCCTTGGAATGCGTCCTTCTTTTCCCAGGCCATGAAGGATCCAGCCGGTGGATTTGTAGCCCAACTTATCCCAACTTATCCCTTAGAAGGACGAGGCCTACAAAGACTATGTGCAAACGATGCAGCCCCTGAATTGAGACATGGCTTGAGTCAGCCTGACAGAAAGAATGAAAATGATTACGTTTGGCTCGGATAGTGCATACGGAGCTCATGCAAAAGCAGCAGCAGTCATGTTTACACAGATTTTTCACTAACCTATAATAGATAATCTTGAAAGAGAGAGCTTGTTGAAAGAGAAATCTTGTAGAAATCTAATTTGTTACTAAGTTTTGTTTCCTATGACAGAGTAATGTTTTAGCAGATGTTTTAGCATAACTTCTATAATCCACCTGACCATCGCGATTATACCATTGTGACAAATGCATGTGCATGACACATACTATTGATATCAATGTTTCACATCATGCAGGTTTAGTTATCGTGGGTGGCATGGCGACACAGTGGGTAGCACTACTGCCACACACCACTGCGTGTGCAGTTTGCATGTTCTCCTTGTTGAAGCGTGAGTTTTACACCGGTACATCTGTTATTTCCCACAGTCCAAAAACATTCAGCTTAAGTGAACTGTAGTGCCCTAGTTGACCGTATGTGTGAGTGAGTGACGGGTAAGCTAATGCTAAAAATCTGGAAAGACATGGGTAATTAAGCCATGTGGGGACTGAGTAAGGGGCAGAGCACAGTAACACAGGAGCAATCACACAGTATCAACCACAATGACTGACTGAGGAAACAAGGCAAGGACAGGCACATATTTTTAGGGTGTTTAGGGTGTAACACAAAAGCAACTAGGGGCAACAAGCAGCAGGTCAGGTTAATTAACTGATACAGAAAAGTTCAAACATCAAGGAAACTAAAAATAGGGTTAGGGTTAGGGATTAGTACTTCAAAGACAGAACAGGGAGCAAAAACAAGAGACTGTAACTGAAATACACAGACACACGATAAACCAAGAAAACACAAAATAACATAAATGTTAAATTATAGCTTGAACCCACATCAAAAGGAGAGAACTATTTACACATTGAACCACACCACAGGCAAGGGAAACACTAGGGGTTAAGGACACAGGATGGCCAGTGACACCTGCTGGCCAAACAAGTAATAGACATACCAAAGGGGCAGGGCAGGGACCAATCCTGACAAGTAATATCATGGACAGTGACAGCCCAGTAATGTGTTTTTGTGCCGCATCAATGGGCCTATGGTGTAAACTCACTTTCACCTCTATATCCTGGCTGATTTTTAGTGTGAAGAATTTCATTCGAAAGACTAATGGGGATGAAATTAGTCTTCTTGCCTCTGCACAGTCCAGGGGGTAGGCCACGGAGGGGAACAAATTTTTCACAAATTTGCCAGCAGTATTACTACATTTTTAAACAGCAAATAAAATAATTTGGGAAAAATAGATCAAAGAGTAAGTTGGTAGCTGGAGATGAGTTCACAAGGTGGGGAGAGGGCAGAAAATGAATTACCCACTAGAACAAATTGTACAGATCTCCAGTTCCAGTGCCCCTCAGACGTACACTGCAATTTCATTTGAAGTCAGGAAAGAAAAAAAATGTCCATAGTCTGAGACAGCAGTAATCATTTCCTGAGCCACTGTTAAAAAAGTTTGAAGCTAATCAACTGTCTGAGGTACAGAGAAAATTAAAAAGGGAGTCTGTTGAACACCTAGAGCAGAGAAAGTGTTTCTTTTTCTGATGCCAAACAGAAGTATCACCCCCAAACTGGTAGTCTTATTAAATCATATAAACTATAAGAGAATTTCTTTTTTTCCCCCAAATATGAAGAGTTTAACAGCCAGACAAATATACTTAAAATACCAAATGGTTTTCTGTACTCTAAGGCAACCTTATTGCAAAAGATTGACTTTTTTAGATATTAATGTTTAGATACAATAATCTATTACAATTCTTTTGGATATAAGATACCTTTTCATTTTGGGAAAATCTTGCTTTTTTCACTCCGCAATTTCAGAATATTGTGGGGAAAGAAAACGATAAAACCATTTTTTTTCTCTTGAATGTGCTATTGAATTAAATTTACCCAATATGAATATTTGGAAATATAGATAAAGAATTGCATCACTAAAATGCAACTTTGTGTTATTTTATGGAAGGACTCTTACACATTACAACCCTAATTCCAGAAAAGTTGTGACGTTCTGTAAATTTGAATAAAATGAAAACTAAAAGACTTTCAAATTGCATGAGCCAACATTTTATTCAAAACAGAACATAGATAACATAACAAATGTTCACACTGGGAAACTGTACACCTTTATCCACCAAATGAGCTATTTTCAAATTTCATGCCTGCTACAGGTCCAAAAAAAGTTGGCAGGGGACAACAAATGGCTGAAAAAGCAAGAAAGTTTAAAAAGTTTCAGCTGGGAGAACACCTAACAACTAATTAAGTTAATTGATATCAGGTCTGTAACATGATTAGCGATAAAAGGAATGTCCTAGAGAGGTAGAGTCTCTCAGAATAAAGATGGACAGAGGCTCTCCAGTCTATGAAAGAGTGCGTAAAACGATTGTGGAATACTTTAAAAACAATGTTCCTCAACGTCAAATTGCAAATGCTCTGCAAATCTCATCATCTACAGTGCATAACATCATCAGCCTAGAGAAACTGGAGATATCTCTGTGCGTAAGGAACAAGGCCGAAGACCTTTATCAGATGCCTGTGGTCTTCGGGCCCTCAGACGACACTGCATCACTCATCGGCATGGTTGTGTCAGTGACATTACTAAATCGGCCCAGGTATACTTCCAGAAACCACTGTCAGTAAACACAATCAGCCGTGCCATCTGCCGATGCCAACTAAAGCTCTATCATGCAAAAAGGAAACCATATTTGAACATAGCCCAGAAGCGCCGTCGTGTCCTGTGGGCCAAGACTCATTTGAAATGGACTGTTTCAAAGTGGGAAAGTGTTCTATGGTCAGACGAGTCCAAATTTGACATTCTTGTTGGTAATCCTCTGGGCTAAAGAGGAGGGAGACCTTCCAGCATGTTATCAGCATTCAATTCGAAACCCAGCATCTCTGATGGAATAGGGGTGGAAGATGGAAACCTATATCAGGCAAGAATGGGACCAAATTCCAACACCAAAGCTCCCAGATGCCCAGAGGTCTTGAAACTGTTTTGAAAAGAAGAGGAGATGCTACACCATGGTAAACATGCCCCTGTCCCCTCTATTTTAAGACCTGTAGGAAGCATCAAATTTGAAATTAGCTAATTTTGTGCATACAATTGTAAAATTTCTCAGTTTGAACATTTGTCATGTTAAATATTGGCTCATGTGATTTGAAAGTCTTTTAGTTTTCATTTTATTCAAATTTATAGAACTTTTCCGGAATTCGGGTTGTACGTACATTATTTTTCACTCCAGCTATCCTTAAATGGTAACTTCTCGAAAAAAAAAGTGACAGGCAAAATTACTTCTTAAAAGACTGGTGGTGTGTGGTGTTTAGATTTCCCACGTGAGCTAAACATAAGTTTCTGTAATTTAAGTGATTGCAGAAGCTCCGTGAAGCAACATTCAACTCATTGTGGGGTTGGCTGCTTCCAGTTTTGAATATTAAAATCACGTAACTAAAACAGGGCTACAAGCCGACTTATCAGAAAGAGACTTTCTGAACGGATTGCTCAATGGGGGGCTCATTGTATTAAATAGACCTACATATTAATAAGCATTTCCATAGATTTCCAAAAAAAATAGATTTTTATGACACTGAGCACAATCATTGTAAAGTATTATTTTCAATATCTGTGTATGCTAGTGAAAAAAAATTTAATTAACTTCAGCTAATAAATTTTAAAAGGATACAGTTTTTTTCCACAAACTGAGAGAAGTTTTAAACTATTAAATAGGGATATTAAGATAATCAGCTTATTCTTGTAAAAGATAATTGATGTACATACATATTATCTCCAAATTAACTTCATTAATTTATTCAGTGAGCTCTTCGAGGGAAATGGGAAAATGACAAAAAAGGCAAAAGGTATTTTGAGAGAAACTATGTTTATTCTAAAAGTCAGAATGTCAGGAAGATATATTTTTCATGAAGATGCTCTAAGGGATGAGGGCTGCTTAGAATTGCTATGTCCGTCTGTACACTCACCTACTTCAGAATCTGGTACCAACAAAGGTCTCAATTTATAGTGGTTAAGGCCAATAATAAGGTAATTCCAAGCATCCTTTTTCAAACTACTCAACAGGTCCAGGGTTTCATTGAACAGGATGCCAGTCCATCACAGAGCATGCACACAGGCACACAACACACCCTTACCCATACCTAACCTTAAACATAAGTAACAAAAAAAAAATAAACTTATTTGAATATGTTAGTTTTTTTATTGCATTCACATATTTTTGCAACACTGAGGTTTTTTGTGGGGACCTGAAAAATGTCCACACAAGCTAAAGATTACTGTGAGGATATTTGGTCCCCACAGCGTCATAAATACAAACCCATACAAACACATAATTCACCTACTAATATGCCTTTGGACTGATGGAGGAAGCTGGAGAACTTAAAGGAAACACATGCAACATGGGGAGAACATGCAAAGTCCACAAAAAGGAAGGGTGGGGGGGTTCAAACCCACAATGTAGCAGGTGGGGGACAGATTTCTTTCTTGCATTTGCCTGAGGAGTGGTCCTTCTGTGCTACCTTTGAACAAGGTGCTCAACAAGGGTAAAACTCGAAAACTGCGTGCCTGTTAATTTGTTACCTGTAACAATCATGAAAAAAATTATGCTACCAAAAATGTTTATAAAAATGCATATAAACCACAAAGTCTGTGTCTCCCATTCTCCAGTTAGACTTGCTGCCGCATCAGGAAGTTGAAAAATTATGAATCACGGGTTATAAACAACAGCGATACGCCCTTAAATGAACCAACCATTATAAAAGTCAAGTCTTGAAACCGTAATGTGCAGGGGCAGCCATACCAGCAAAGAGTTCAAATCACCCAAGTAATTTCAGGGCACTGCCAGAGTGCACTGGACATGTGCACTACAAAGCCACAGAAAACCCCTGACTGACACCCACAGACTCTGTTAGCACTGTTAGCTCTGTTAGCACTCAGCCCATTAAATGACATGGTATTCCTAGCACTCATTCCAGCTGTGTTAAATTACAGATGTTAATACAGAGTGACTGATCCCAAAGCCTCACTTTTAGGCCCACCACAATGATTGGGACTAACAGATAATAAGCAAGAAATGATTATATACCTCCAGTTTTGTACCCAAAAACTAAAGAAAAACAACTGGTTCAAGAGAACGATTAGTTCACAAATCTGACAACAGTACGATTAACTTGGACAGCTGTTTTTGTGCGCAGGTAGTGTTTCTTGCTAGGACCATATCACGCCGTGGTTTGCATAGTGTTTTTCCACCGGACTGGAAATTGCACCAATACAAATGCAATGCTGCACAGTGTGATATCACGTGTCGTACTAGGACTGACTATATGTAGCAAACTGAATATCATTATAAGACAAACAGAGCAATTAGCAAACTGCAGTGCTGCGCTATAGTACGTGTGAATTAACTCGCCAGCCTGCTAGTGGCCTTCTAGTTAATTTCAACAGGGATGCTCAGGCAGTGGCATCTTGAGATTTGTAATATATGGAAGACTTCCACAGCAATAAATTAGGCTCGCTACAAAATAAATTTCTATAAGCTAAACGTAGGTGTTTTTATAGCCACTGAGGCCGTGTAAAAGGGAGAACCGACTGGCAAACTTGACATTGCATATTCACAGCTGCTGGTACCTTTACTTTATTTTATTTTATTTTTTGGAGCATATATTTAAAAAACTGTTTCTTCTTTGAGTCTGTGCATGTTCAGCACCCTACTGTAAGACAAAGTGGGAAATTCAGGCATGATGATAATTTAAGAAAGTGGTGGTGTGCCTCCTTGCACTGGCACACACACTGGCACCCCAGTCAGCCATTGCCGCTAATTCTGTGAGATTCACTGCGTATAAATTAAGGCATAACGGCTCTGAAACTGAGATTGTGCACATGGGAGGGATTAAATACATTTTAAAGTATAAAGTATTTTATACTTTATTTTGTTACATTTGATGAGCAAGCATTTGTAATTTGTAATAAGATACTTTTTGATGTATTTGTGCCCATCTCTGTCTAAAGGCAATATACTGGACTGTATTTCCTTGAATGATTTCCATCAAGGAATGAAGATTAAAAAAATCATTATATTGGCTAAAAGATATTTAAGAATGGTAACGGAAAGTACTTGACATTTGATTTTATTTTATTTCTGTTCCAGAAGCAGTATTTCTACTTCTTTTTTAGTTTATTTTATATTTGCATTTTATTTTATTGTTCTTATAATTTTAGTATTTGTTAGCGATAAACCTGCTTCCAAATCGGATGTTGAAAGGAAAAAAAGAGGCGCACTAGTACTTTTGGCAGTACTGTCCATAGGCTCCTTCATAGGCTCACTATGCCAGACGAACATAAATTGCTTGTCCGGTAATTTTTCCCCAACAAGGGAACAGCATTCCGATACATCCTGAGGGGCCCATTTCTCCTCAGAAACTGAAAAGGCCCCTAATAATGTTCATTATTAATTCCTGTCAATTTAGTCTATAACTGCTTTCCTGGCGCCCACTCCCCCAACACCTTCTCCTATTAATATGTTCCCATGCTCCCAAGGCCTATTTCACCCCTCTCATTTTGTCCTCACAGGGGCCATATGAGACAACCAAATCCCTAGCTCCAAGTTATGTAAAAGAACCCAAATCCCCACTGACTTCTTCTTTTAGCCCAACCATAACTGACCTTATTTGAATGACAGACAATGACACACCCATTAACAAAGTCCTTTCTACTAGCTGGTACTAATTTCAGACAAAACCCACTTGTAATTACAATTTCCGTTTCCACTCTAAAGACCCATAAAGTCAGAGCAGGAGAATTAAGAACAAAAATTTCAAGGGCTCGACGAGGTTGCATCTTTGAGAACCAGTTTTTGATAGGTCAAAAATTACCTCTGATTTGACTTCACCTATATTCTTCAAAGCATGATAACGTCAAGGAAAATACAATTGTGTCAGTTCTAAAGTGTTTTTTTTTTGTAAGAGCTGTCCTTGTCTTGGAAAATCTGATGGGGGCTTACAACCCATCGTGCACTCAATGAGACCCTGTAGGACAAGCCAAGGCTGTCCTCTGCAGACAGAGTTCTCAACAGCAGAGCAGGGAGTAAGAATTAAACTGTCAGTACTTTCTTAATTCTCTAAGGTTTTCTGAGATATGAGCCAAATCTCATAAAATGGCAGCTTTGTGAATGTGATGACAGTCTTTCACGAACAGTCCTCAGCTTTAAGACGCCATGGAGTTACAGCAAGTTCATAGACATGAACATACCTAAACCAGAAATCTTTTAAGGTGGGATGCAAAGAACCCAGAGGAAACTCACATGAACATGCAAACCTCACACACACACACACACACACAGCCAAATTGGGATCCAGAGTGACAGCCCTTTCTGGGTGGAGTCATAATGCCCTGAGACACTGATTTATTGTCAATACATTGCTGGCTGAAGGAGATCATTAGACTTACTGAATTGCCCTGATGCTTTTACATGCTTTACAATGCTTGCTGGTGAAAACTAGTTACAACTAGTTACTAGTGGCATCCTAGCTGATGTTCAACAAAACATGCCATAGAAATAGAATTGCTTTAATATTAGGGCTGGGAAACGTGTCGCAGCAACATATAGCGTTAATTCATAAGTCATAATGCGTTGTTATTTCTTTGATTGGATTAACATACACAACATGTGATGCCCAAATGAGAGAAATGTATGAGTAAAAGATTTTTAAAAGAGACCTGTTCCTTCCTGGTTTTAAACATCGTAAGAGTTTCGGTTACGAGGTTGCACAGAACCCCTGAATTAAAAGCCGAAATCGAAACATTGTTTGCGCTCACGGGGAAGCACATGTAAACGTCGTTAATTTAATTAAAAAATGTAAAAATATAATTTGCGATATTTGTTTTATGTTATTGAAGGCTTATGCCTTAAAATCTTAATGTAGTTTCAGTGGTTGTCAAGCTAAACAAATGTGAAAATATTGTCCATTTCCATGAAGGTGACACACAAAACATGATTTAAAAAAAACATAATTCTTTTAATCTTTCAGCTTTATTGCATATAACCCACAATAGTCAGTTTGTAGGATAAGATTTTTGTTAAATTTATTGCTAGTTTTGTCATGTTCATGAATTTGACCCATATACTCTCCTTTGAGTTAATTTTACATTAATTTAGGGATTCAATGTGTAAATGTTTATGATTCGAAGTTTTAATGTTAGGTGCAATTAATCATTAACCACAGAAAATCATCTGATTAATTACTTAATTTTCTTGAATCGATTCGCAGTCCTTTATTTACAGCTCAGAGGTTAATGGCATCTTAGTAGTACAACACTGCCAGGGCTTTTAGGGTTTTTAGGGTAACCCCCTGCTCTCCATAATCAGGCCCAGGATCCTTTTATTCTCCATGTACAAAAAAATTCAAGGAATTTGATTTGGTGGTGGCTCAAGAATACAATTTATACATACTGGAAAAAATACACAATTACACAAAACAAAGAGGAGAGAGAGAGAGAGAGAGAGAATGTGACAATAAATAGACATTTCGGTATATAAATAAGGGCGTTGCAACAACATATGGGAATGGAAAAAAACTTAGGGTCAATAGGAATGTAAAGTACATTAAAGATAAAGATCCCATAGATGCCAGTGTGCTTCTGATAAGACCTTGTTTACGAGGGCACTGGCCCGGGGGGGGAGAAGCTATTCAAATGGTGAGTCATCCTTGTACTCTTGGGTTCTGAGCTTCCGCTGAGAAAGGAGATGCTGGAGGAGGGAGTGAACAGGGTTTGAGGGCTCAGACATTATTTTCTTAGCCCTGTTCCTCATCTTTTATGAGCACAGGACTTCTACGGCATCATGCCGTACTTCACGCTTCGCCCCATGTTCTTCTCTCATCCTAGTTTTCATGCTAACCTTGCTCAGCGGAAGTCAAAACAACAGTTTCCTTCTGAATATGTAAATATAGTACAGGCACACAAATTAATGAGTCACTAGGTCTTCTGTCTTTGAAATATGAGACTAGGTGTACCTTCTCGTTTGGTCTGCTTGCACTATATAGTAAAGACCCTGCTTATTTCTCGTATCCTGATAAAGCATTTTATTAGGGTGACCAAGAAAGGACACTGGGGGCAGGATGGAAGCGAAGGCATCAAAGTGCTACAAATATGCACGCAGAAAGGTATTCTGACTGTAGAAAGCAGATGTCAGCATGAAACAAAGCAAAGTCCCAGACAGTTCCAGTATTGTTAGGCTCCAAAAAAAAAGAAGACAATTCCAGGAAAGAGGACATATAGTCACCCAAATTTTACTTGGTTGTAACTCCAGTAGATTTGCATTACAAAAGAATAAACAATGCGATGGTTTTTGTGACTTGTATAATGCATTATACTCTTCTGTCAATTTAATTCCAGGCAAAATAACAAAACAGTATAAACTTATGTTCACATAAACTGGCACAAAGTCCCAGTGTATTGAAGAAAAATAATTGATTTAAATATATGTCAAAAGCACTTGCTGTGTTCAAAACACTACTAGTCAGCAAAAATCACTCAGTCAGGGTTCTGAGGCTGCTGAATTATAGAAAACTCACTTATTTCACAAGATTGGCGTGAAAGACATGACATGGCGTGAAAACTATTCTGGCCCAGTTTCAGGAGCGCATTACATAACTGATTCTCACATTATGCGCTTCTCCAGCTGTTATCAAACATGTAACACGAATGCAGCATCATTATGACCCATCAGCTGTTTCTGCTCTGTTCTGTCCAGAAGATCTTCAGCTCGCCCAGGCCCAAAACTAGTCAATTGCTTCTCTACTTTTGACTCAAAGTTCCAATCTTCTGTGGATTTACTGGACTCTGTCAAGTAGCTATGCCGTAGTATAATTCATGGAACAAGTGACAGGAATATAATATAGAGTACAACCATGTTAAAACATCAGAGAAAAATACATCAGAAAGCATAAAGCCACAGAAGACATAGAACAGAGGCGCGACAGATGCTGCCAGCTGACCTTCTCTTGTTGACTTGAGTCATGTGACTCCTCAGTCGGCTTCTCACATCTTTCGTTCTGTTCTAAAAACTTCATTTTTAATAGCCAGTTTAAAAAAGAGAGTAACAAGTCTGAAAAGAATGCCCTGGAAAGTAAAACCAAATGTACATAATGGCCTTTAACCATTGTTGTTTGGGCCAATCAAATTTTTGATCTTCTTATCTTTATTTATGGCCATGGTCTGAGAAGCTGAACTCCCTAAGCTTTGGTGTGTTTCAGCTGAGGAAGGATAAAACAGGGTATCCATCCATCCATCCGTCATCTGCCGCTTATCCAGGGTCGGGATGCTGAAACAGACGTCTAAGCAGGGATGCTCAGACCTTCCTTTCCCCAGCCAACTCCAGTCCCCAGCCACCTGAGAAGTATAATCTTTCCAGCGTCTCCTGGATCTGCCCTACACCTAGAAGTTGTGTCCATAAAAGTTATGAACAGAAGCAGTCCTGGTGGAGTCCAACACCCACCAGAAACAAGAAACTTATTGCTGACAACACAAACCACAGGGGCCTAGTGGCCCATGCCAACAGACCCCATACCCCATACGCCCAAAGCATCCATAAAACACATATTAATTGGTTGGGCAAAATCACATGAATCCTCTGGTATCCTTGTGAGAGTGAGGAGCTGGTCCAGTGTCATGCCACCAGGATGACAACTGCATCGTTCCTCCTGGATCTGAGGTTTGACTAACGGATGGATGCTCCTCTCCGGTGCCCTGGCATATACCTTCCCAGGGAGGCTGAGATGTGTGATCCTCCAATCTCCTTTCTTAAAGATTTGTACCACCACCCCAGTCTGTTAATCCAAATGCACTGTCCCCAACCTCTACACAATGTTGAAGAGGCATGTCAGCCAAAATACACCAACAACATATAGAGCTCTCAGGAACTCCAGGCATATCTCATCCACCCCCAGAGCCTTACCACTACAGAGTTTTTTGACTCCTTCAGTGACCTCAGCCCTGGAGATGGGTAAGTCCTCCTCTGAGTCTTCCAGGTCTACTTTCTCCATGGAAAGTGCACCAGTGGGATTCATGAGGTCCTCAAAATACGCCTTCCACTACCTGACTATATCCCCATTTGAGGTCGACGGTTTTCCATCCTTGTAAACTGCATGGCTAAAGCTTTGCTTCTTCCTTCGGAGTCACCTGTTGGTTTCCTAGAATCTTTAAAGCCGACCAAAAGTCATTTTCCATGGCCTCACCAAACTTCTCCCGCTCCTGAGCTTTTTGCTTCAGCGACTGCCAAAGCAGCATTCTGCTTGGCCTGCCAGTGTCCGTCGGCTGCTTCAAGAGTCCCACCAGCTAACCAAGCTTGAAAGGCCTCCTTCTTCAGCCTCTATCTACCAGCTAGCTAGCAGGTCATGGGTCAACAGGAAGGCAGGCCCATGTTATCTTTTTGGGTTATATCCAGCTAGGCCCCATGGGTAGAGACCCATCCACCAGGCTCTCACCAACAACCACCCCCAGGCCAGGCTCCAAGGCAGGGCCTCAATCTCTCCAGTGCAGACAGGGTCACATGGTCCTCTGTGGTCATCATCATTTTATAATTTTTGTGAATGATGAAATCATATTTAATATCATCTTTATTAATTTTGCAGGACTGCGTATTGCTTTCACATCGTACTTTTGTAGAGCTAATTTAAAGAGTATTTCCAAGTAATGACTCTCCAGCAAAAAGATAATGTCACTAAGGCTAAAGTGTGACTTTTTAATGATCTAATACTCTTTATAATGTTTGCGTTTTGATGCTCTTTAAATTAAATTTAAATAATGCAGGAATGCTACCACTCTACTTCAGATATCTGTATATGTATATATGTACTCATTAACAGGTGCTCTTACATCACAGAGAAAAAAGTGTGAATTCATCACAAACAAACCATCTGTGGATCACTCACTCTGGATCACTATTGGTCAGACTTTACAAGCAACATTATTATTATTCAAACGATAATTTAAAAGGCTTTAAAAAATATTTGCATAATAAAGCTGTTTGTAAATATCACTCCTTTAGCTCCGCCATTGGTCATGAGTTACATGCACCAGTCCCTGTCCAGCCTGTTCCAACCATAAATAAGCAATTTACCTTTGAAGTGGTCTCAGCTGCTGGCTCTCTGCATAGCTGCCAAACATCAGGAACTCTGGCTCGAACCCAGCTGCAGGCGACTGCTGTGTGTTGCTAGATAGATTGCCGGATGCTGACTCTGGAGCATCGTGCCAGATAGTACTGAGGCAGACTGTGCCACATGCCAGCACCAGCAGTGTTCACCCAGTGGGATAACAAAACACTGCGGTTCCCCTGGACTCCAGCAGCAGTTTGCGGTGCATCCTTACCGCAGCTCGATGAGGAAAGGGAACTGCACAGAGAAGGACTTGTTAAATCCACACAAACACCGACCCTAACCGTGGAAACGGAGAGAGACTTCCCATCAGGCATTCATTGGCTGTGACAAACAAGAACATTTGCCTCAACTGGTTTCTCAGGCCTACCCTGTTTATAGGAGAGGGACTTCATTCTGGAGACATCACCAAAGTAGAAGCATAGATTACTCAAGCTAGAAAAAGTTGTTGTGTGATGGCGATGATGATGGTGATTGATGATGAGGGGGACATTTCTGGATGTAATGGGTTAGAAGTAGCAAGTCCTCAAACTTACTCGCACCCCATATCAAATATAAAGAAGACTTCAGAAAAAATAAAGTCTAGTGAAAGGACATGAGGCCAGTCTCATCCCCATGTAAATTAACAATTCATTCACATAATTTTCAAATGATCTGGATGTACTTTTTGTAACAGAAGCAGCACAAAAAACACACATGCAAGCTGCTCCTATATGAGATTAACTTCATGGACCTGTCTTAGAAACCAGTTATGGACTGGGGGGGGGGGGGGTGCAAAAAGAGACCGTAATGAACAAGACTGTTCCACTGGCCCCCTCTGTGGTCATGTAGTGACACTGCAGTACAAAATGGATTTGTCTTACTCTCTGCCAGAGTGCTGCTACAGAGGACCGGAATATAAGTGTATGCTTAAACACAGCTGAGTGGCAACCACTGGAGAAATCTGCCTGAATGGGAGAAGCAGGGAAGCAGAGAGGAGCAAAAGTGGAGGCTGACTGAAACCTGCTGGTTATTACTGGTTTGTGGGGTCATGGAGGCTGGCAGCAGTTTCTGACAATGCGGAATTTCTGGCTTACACTTTGGTGGTATCAAAACATCTGGTGGCAACTGC
Organism: Petrocephalus schoutedeni; assembly: GCA_026780765.1. Classification (NCBI taxonomy): domain Eukaryota; kingdom Metazoa; phylum Chordata; class Actinopteri; order Osteoglossiformes; family Mormyridae; genus Petrocephalus; species Petrocephalus schoutedeni. The sequence continues at coordinate 11,676,427 of JAODKL010000095.1, forward strand.
TGTGTGACATGTTTTATCAATAATATAAAATATTAATATTTTACTGTGGTGGTAAACATGAGGGGATGCAATCCCAGACAAGTCTCGGCTGCTGGAATTAGCACTTTAAAGCAGTGTTTCTCAAACCAGTCCTCAGGGGCCCCCGGACAGTCCGGATTTCTGCTCCCTCCCAACTCCCAGGGCTTTGGTGAGAGCAAAAATGCGCACCAACTGGAGGTCTCCAAGGACTGGTTTGAGAAACACTGCACTAAAGCAAACAAAACCTAAAACCTTGCAGCACATTTTTACAGATCCGTTCATTCTCGAGATGCCGCTGAATGCGCCTACACCAGGCATGCGAGCATCAAAACCGGACCATGTAGCCATGGAAGAAGGTGGTCTGCTCTTATGAGTCACATTTTCTGTCACATCATGTGGACGGCTGGGTGCATGTGCATTGTGTATCTGGGGAAGAGGTGGCACTGGGGTACACTATGGGAAGAAGACTAGCTGGCAGGGGCAGTGTGATTCACATCAGGAGATGCAGGACCAGAGCAAAGACTCAGAAGGTGCATGTATTATATCAGGCCATAAAACTTCTTACCCAGGACATGCCACCACAGCGTTAAACATTATCTCAATAATCCAAACTGAACTCCTAATATGAACGTTATCTGCTGTCAGACATTTGCCTTATAGCTACTGCTCATGACACACACAATTGCACATTGCTCTTTAAACTGTTCTTTAAACATATGCAGACTGTATATCTTCTGGGTCAGCTTTTTCTTGACATTTTTCTCTAATCTGTTTTCTTAATTCATGTGATACTCTTGCACAGTTTTACATTTCACTGCGTGTTGTATAACTATGTACGTGACAGATAATGAATTTTGAATCTTGATGTACAGGGCAATGTCCTGCTTGGGAACCCTGGGTCCTGGCATTCATGTGGATGTTTCTTTGACACCTACTACCTACCTAAACATTACTGCAGAGCGAGTGCACCCCTTCACGGCATCAGTAGTCCCTGATGGCGGTGGCCTCTTTCAGCAGGACAGTGCGTCCAGCCGCACTATAAAAATGGCACTGGAATGGTTTGAGAAACATGAAAGAATTCAAGGTGTTAACTTGGCCCCCAAATGCCCAATGCCTCAATCCAATTGAGCATCTGTGGAATGTGCCAGACAAACAGCTTCGACCCATGGAGGCCCCACCTCGCAACTTATAGAACTTAAAGGATCTGCTGCTAATGTCTGGGTGCCAGATAGCACAGAACACCTTCAGAGGGCTTGGGGAGTGCATGCCTTTGCGTGTCACAGCTGTTTTGGTGCCATGACGGGGAGCCACACAATATACTGTAGGTAGGTGGTTTTAATGTTATGGCTGATTGGTGTAACTTACATGAGAATGATTCAAAGTAAAACAGAAAACTATGTGTTTTACAGCATTTTAACATGCATGATCCAAAAATTCAGCACATATGATACAATTGCATACAATAAATAGGATCTCTGGTTCTTAATAACTTAAGTTTAAACAAACGTGCATATACTGTGTATATATACACACAAACACAGAACGAGTAAAAAGTTTAACATAATTTATATTTCATTTTGTTTTCATGCAGCATACAATCCAATCAACACCACGCTTTATGTCCTCAACTGCAGGGCAGCATTTTAAAAAGTCTGGATCTTTCTTTTTGATATTTCTTTATCCTGTTTATAAAAATGTGTATTTTTATTCGGGGAGATTTACAGCTTAGTTAGCCTAAGCTGCTCTATTATACTGCACTTGTATGGCCTGTGCCTGATCCTGTGTAGGAACAGTTTCACACAAAGCACAGCGGCGTACCTAGTGTGCAGAGTTTTCACCCTGTATAACAGGTGTTCTGAAATCCTCTCGGGAATACTAATTAATCACAGGATAACGTAGAGCTGACAGCCTCGCCATTAGCACACCGGTCAAAGTGAGGCTGCTGATGGACCTACAGGGAGAAGGGTGCAGATAATGCAAACGAGCGTGTTGCGGATTCTGCCTGCGCTCCGCACACGTCCTGCATCGCTGAACAGTGACATCTGCTGGCCACTGGGAACACAGCGCCATAAGTGGTGGGCAGGCTATGAATTACGATAGAGAAAGGTCACAACGCGCGCTATTTTGATTCCATGACATATTATTTTCTTAAAAAAATGATCGAACCCTATTATTACTAGGAAATTGTGCTTTAATGCCTTGAATGTGACACCATTTTAGTTAGAATATGGTTGTCCATCACTAGCAACTGTTTTACTAACTTGTATTATCTGGTTGTTTTAATAGCTTGTTACTTATTGTAATGGCCAGAGCAAACTCAGATTAATCAGTCATTATTGTCTCCAAAATGATTGCACAAAATATTATAAATGTAGAATTATATCAGTTTGCCTTGCAGTCTGTAAGAAGGAATATACTGGCAATTAAATATTTAAATTTCTGATTTCCTTTGGGTCAAGGTATAATATCCTGTTCACAATTTTACATTGATATTTTAATATTTTTACCAGGTACTTGCCAATGACAGGTTCATCAACAGCAAACTCATTGTTGCACAGCCTGTACTTCCTCAGTCAGATGGAGAAGTACAGAATTAAACAGAAAATCCACTTACTTAAACTGAAATGCAAACACAAGTGAAGAGGAAACGGGAGAATATCGTATCCAAGGCATCGAAGATCACAGGATATGACCTCACATCAGTCCATTCCCTCCACACCAGACAAACTGCACTCTCAGATCAACCAGGCGTTTTATACACCTTTTTTTCTCAAGTACAGTTCATTTTGTGATTCATTCCTTCGAACTATAAATTTGCTACGCACACAGGATGTGTTCATAGCAGGGAAGGCATCGTTTTCACCTGGTGAAAAGCATGTAAAGCAGAGGAAGGGAAACAGGGAAGGAAGTTAAAGGCGATTTAAACACAACAGCGCCAACATTATATATAGAAATGGTCGTGTTTCTGTCCCACCGAGATAACTGTAAATTTGCCGAGACCTGTAATCGCGGATCTTGCCATTATACAAATTACAGTGACTTGGAACAACAGCATAGGCACAACCCAAAACTGAATAATTAGAGGGAACAGAGCCTATAATTAGACATTCATTTATTTGGCTTCTGGCTTGCTATTAAAACGATCAGTTCCAAACTCAAAATAAGCCTATGTACCTAAAAAGATAACAAAGGTTGTCATATACTAGATGGAGGCAAGTGGAGAATCCCTCAGATTTTGGTGTTTGGGTCTTACATCCTTATATATGCCTATACTGCAGTGAGCTTGGACTGACCATGTAAGACTGCACAAATACACTTCTGATCAGGGAAAGCAGTTCTACTAGGCCTATAAGTGGAGGCTTAAATTACCATCACCATAATGTTTTAAGGCTGGTGTCTCCCGTTCCACCACATCCCAAAGGTGCTCTATTGGATTGAGATCTGGTGACTGTGGAGGCCATTTGAGT
>JAODKL010000095.1:11684430-11699368 GCA_026780765.1 Petrocephalus schoutedeni
TATATATAGTAGCCCTTTCCTAGCCCTAGCTCACTCCCTCCCCTGAAGGGATGGCCTAATTGGCCTCATCCCTCTCTGTATAGACAGGGGCCAGCCCTGTCAAGTTCAGACTAAATCCAATCCTTGTGTAGGGAATAAACTAGTCAGATGTGCCTGCATAATAATTGCAGGTGATAAATGATTTAATCATTACTGGGCAGTCTCTACCCTATGCGTTTAATTGTTCATCTGAATCAGATTACATTTGATTAGACTAATTAACTATTGATTTGTGGAGGGTCACAAACAAATCTGATAATTTATTTAGTCAATCGTTTATTTTCACGGACATACAAAACGGACAGTTTATGATTTATATATTTACGGTAATATTCAAGGTAACTACAGGGGCTGTCTAGGTTCCAAGGAATTGAGAATATACCCATTGCTTTCAGGGGAAACATCAAAAACTATTTTAAGATGGATCTACCCGTCACTCCTCAGCAGAATCACGATGAAAGCAATGGGGTGGATGGAATCCCTGTAGAAATACCACCACCAGCTGAAGAATCAATCAAAGCACTGACCCAGTTATGCTAACAAGTTTGGAAATGGACTCGATGGCCTACCAAAGTGGCTGGTTTGTATTCTAATACAAAAGAATGCAGAGGTGATGGCGTGTACAGAGCATCGCTCATTTTCCCTCACATCACATGTCAGTGAGATTATTATAAGATCATTCAACACATGCTATAGCGGGACCAGGACATGAATTGCCCGATATTGCTGCCTGGATTCAAGGCTGAGAAACACCATCGCCATCATTGCCATCGCATGATGGATAATTGCCAGAAGGAGGTCAACGTGTGTCTTATCGATTGGAAGAGAGCCCTCAAATGTGTTGATCATGTCAAACTATGGGATGTTCTCGGGGAGATGGGTCTACCAGAGCGTCTTGTTCTCTATGAAGAACTCTCTGCACTGGACAAGATGCCACAATCACAGGGAATATGAAATAACTGGCTTAAGGCTGACAAGGAAGCTATATAAGCTGTACAGTACTGGCATATTGTGAAATATAGAAAAGCCTGTAGAAAGACCTTGATGCTTGGAAGAGGACGACCAATAACAAGAATGGATGGACTCAATTGTCACAACAATGAACGTGCTTTTGGGAAGCCTTGGGACCTGGAAGGAAGACAGGGAGCTCTGCAGGAATGTCATCTATATGGTCGTCCGGATTGATGGCACCCCATAATAATATTCAAACAGTGCTTCTGTTTATCTTGATAGTTAAAAGAGATTTTAAGGGTATCTATGCCTGTTTTTACTAGGAGATCCAGCTCATGTGAGAAAACAGGAAGTTCTAAACTGATAAAATATTTCCCCACGACTAGAATAAGCACTTGGGAAATAGGAAATTATACATAGGCCAGGCCGTCCCATTCGACAACACTTTCTGTTCAACCTTTGGAGAACGTAGCCCACAGAGACCGCGTCCTTCAAAGGATGCAGCTCCTGAATTCGGGTGCAGCCTTGGGGACAATTTGTCACGGCACAACAGGGGTTCTGTTCTGTAATTATGGTAGTGGCTAAGTGGGGATTATCCAAAGCAGCACAGCTGTCAATTGTTTCATTGTCAAAGGTTAAATAGCAGAACATTTGTCTGAGTTTGAACAGGCAGCCTTAGGGCTGCAAGGAATATATTCTTTTCTGCTGTGCATCTTATTGTACATATTTTTAATTCATTCTGTGCTATGTATATAACATAAAGGTGGAATTGTCTAAATATATTACTACTATTTTATAAATCTATATTTTTAATTATGCATCAAAATAAAATAGCAAATTACAAAATGGAGTTATTGCTGATGAAGATGAAAATCTGGTTATTTTGTCAGGCTTCTTAACTCATTTAAAATAAAGTAACAAATACAGAAACACACACAATCAGAATTTATTGTCCAATGCATAATAAATCAAACTTAAATGTTATTTAGTTTCAGACATGATATTGAAAGTAATGTTTTTATACAAGTGATACTGTAGTTTATTTTTGCATCAAATGGGTTCTCTGTGGTTAAAAGACCTATAGTTTATAATCTTTGATATATAGAATTGTGTTCTTCAGCAGTTTAATCAACCCTTATTAAGATGTTTCTTATGGGTAAAAATCTTTCCTTTGAGCCAAGGTTCAGAATTGCTAATTTGCTTAAATTAAGTATGGAGTGTATGGGCAGTAATTGCCAGGTTAGCATTTTGGATGGTCAGCAGTGAACTCCCCAAGCGCCACGTACAGTTCTGTGCCAGCAAGAAGCCCTGAGGGCAAATGCTGTAGATGTAAAGTTTGCCTTAATGATGATGTGCACCTTCAGATCTAGTCACCCTGAAAGAAAAATTGAAGCTTTTATCAGGCAGTAAATAGTCTGAACCTATTCAGGTTATTAGTCATGAATAATGAACATAAGCACCAAAACTCTACCCTTGGGGTGTGTGATTCTATGTGTGCCATGTGATAGGCTGGCATCACATCCTGGGCAGGTCACTTTCGAATGTCGCCATTCCTTCTCCCAGCACTTAAAAGACTTTTTGGCACTGAGGATCCCAAGCGGTGTTGCATTTCAGGTGTAATTTCACCCCATTCATTCTGCAATCGCGTCTGCAAGAGTACGGGGTCGTCCTCGATGCATTTTCAGTTTCAGAACTCTCCACACATTCTCTGCTGGGGACGGGTCAGGGCTGCAGGCAGGCCAGTCCTGCACCCACAGCTATGCTGTTGTAATGAGTGGATTATTTGGATTTGCATTGTCTTGTTGAAAAATGCATGGGCGTTGCTCTAAAATCTCAACGTACTTTTATGCATTAATGGTGCCATCACAGAAGTATAAATAATCTTTGCCAAGGGCACTGACACACCCCCAGACCATGACACGCCCTGGCTTTTGGACTTGTTGCTGATAATGGTCCTTTTTATCTTTGGCCAGGTGTCCATTTCTTCCAAAAAAGGTCTGGAATACTGAGTCGTCCGACCACAATACATATTTCCACTGTGTGTTGGTCCATCCCAGATGCCTCTGAGCCCAGAGAAGCCAGTGCAGCTTCTGGACATGGTTAACACAAGGCATCTGGAAATGTAACTCCATATCAAAGGGCCTGACCAAGGCTTGCCAGAGTAATCCCTTGCTCATGTGGTTTTATCAGCTATTGATGACTGACACAGATTAATGATACAGTGCTGTCTAAGGTATAGGAGATCACTAGTGTTCAGATTAGGCTTGTTCCCTTGCCCTTTACGCGCTGAAATTCCTCCAGATTCCTTGAATTGTTTATACTGCAGATATTATGTGTCGTAGAGGGAGAATTATGCGAATCCCTTCCAATCTTTGTTAGTGGAAAATTGCTTTTGAACATTTCAATGATTTTCTCATGCCTTTGTTGACAAACTGGAGATCCTCGGCCTATGTTTGTGCCTCAAAGACTCAGCCTTTCATGGATTCTGCTTTTGTACCAAATCATTATTACAGACACCTGTTGACCACCTGTTTGAAATCAAATCGTTATTATTTTGTTTACCTCATTACGAGGTCAAAATTGCCCCATGCCAACTTTTTTTTTGGAATGTGTTAGTCTGCTTTTTTTTTTACAGTCTGCTGTATTACATGTCTGAAATACTGGCATGGATGTATATTAACAAAGAAAATGAAGTTGACCAGACAAAACATGAACATCTTGGATTCATACTGCCTGTAGTGAAATAAAAGTCAAAGTAAATTTCAGAATCACTGTTTTTTCTTTTTATTTTTAGTTGCATTGCCCTTATCAGGGTGGTGTGGTGGTGCAGTGCTTGGCACTGTTGCTTCACATCTCTGGGACCAGGGTTCGAGTTTGCCCCATGTTTTCCCCATGTTGTCATTGGCTTTACTCTGGTTCCCCCCCACAGCCCAAATTGCCGTGTGTATGTGTGTGTGTGCCCTGCGATGGGTTGGTGCCCCATCCTAGGTTGTTCCCTGCCTTGTACCCATAGGCTCCAGACCCTCTGCAAACCTGAATAGGATATCCATGACGAGGAAACTCTTTAATTATTTGGTTTTATATACATCATGGGTAACGCTGAGTCAAAAGAAAGCAACTAAAAATCTGGAGGTTTAATTTCTTTATTTCTGGCTAGGTACAAAAACGGCATACGGGCTTCAGAAGTACCAAAGTGCATGATATTTGTAGGTCTAGTCACGTTCTTCAGCCCCTAGCTGAAAGTTCGTTGCCGGGATCTTCGGCTTTGGAACATTGGGAGGATGAAAGCGCCACTTGTCCACCTGCATAGAAAACGATGGACATGAGGCATGTAATTGAACGTTACAAATTGCATGCAGGTTTCAAAAGTGCCAAAGTGCGCGGTCTGTGTCGGTCTGGTCATATTCTTCAACCACAAGTTGAAAGGCAGTTGCTTAGTTCTATGGCTTTAGAACATTAGAATGTCTTATATTCCACCTGCAGAGAAAAATAATAGACCTGGCTTATTATATTTACAGGTTTCACAACTGTTAGTGAGCTCTGTATACACTGGTGTATGCATTTTGTGTACATATACCACACATTGGAATGGAGCTTCAAAGTGCTGTATGTCTTCAGTAATAACTGTTTAAGAAATTCCTTGTTTTTCCATTTGGGACCCATTTGTCAGAGGCCCAATGAGTGTGTGAATTCACTGTAGGAGCTGGTTTATTATTTTCACAATTTGTTTAAGGGTAGTAATTGAATACCCAGGGCGTGTATGTAATTTCAAATATACACGAGTTTGTGAATGTGGGTTTTGCTTGTTTTTGTTGTATTCTAATAGAGTAAATGGTTCCTGTGAACGTCTGGGGAATATTGATCCGGCTGCTAACTGTACTCTGGTATTGTTGATCGGTTTAATTTAACCCTGAATGTGCGCCCGCAGGAACTGTCTAGGGAGTAGTTTCTTTTCATCTTCCTCTCTTGATGTCCGTGATGCTGACGGACGGCTTCGTTCCAAGTTCAATTCTGGTGCCAGTTAATGTCGCCTCTCTGTCATGCACAGTGGATGGTTTGCCAAACTTCAAATGATAAGCGTGGCCCAAAGGGACTTCTGATGACATATTTCAGAAGTAGGTATTGTGTACAGTAGATAGGCTGAGGGCTTTTAATGGGTTCAATATGTTTGCTTTTCACTTATCTGTTATTGTGGTTCCTGGCGTATAGGGATTTTTGGGAAATTACATCAAGCATTATAACTTCACCGCTAAGTTAGTTCCTTCTAAAACAAACTTAAATTACAGTCTGGTCCACTCAAACTCAGCCGTGACCAGACAGTCAGTGGAATGAAGGGCTTTAATGGAAATGTTGTATAACATATGCTACCTGCATGGAGATGCATGGAGAAGTTCTGAAGCAAAATAACATACTTCAGAAAATACAATGAAACTTGGATTTAGTCATGCTTTTTGGGAGAAAGGAACCTAAAACACAAGTCGTACAACTAACAGAAAAGAAAATGCAAAAGGTACTATTTATTGTCCAGACAGCACATGTTACATTTAGCATTTATGAATAGTGCCTACTGCAGCTCATGTGTATAATATCATGTACAGGGAAGTACATTTTTTAAATAGTTTTGACAGGCATCTGGAAAGGAGGGAGTCCTGACCACAGAGTGCAGCAGTCGTCCTAAAAAAAAGTCCTGTCATCCCTGAAAGAAACCCCAGAAAATGTGCCTTCCATCCATCCATAAGCACGTATCTGGTTAGGGATCACGAGAAGCCTGGAGCCCATCCCAGACAACACAGGGCACAAAGCGGGGGACACCTTGGCTGGGATGCCGGTCCATCACGGGGCAAGTGCTTCCACATTTACGTTATTTGGCAGACTTTTTTCGTCCAGAGTGGTGTACAGGTACAAGAGGCAAATGGCACATTACAAACATACTGTACATATGTCAAGGAATCGACTCGTACTACTAGGCTGAACTGAAACCAATAAACGCCCAGATAAGTGTAAGAAACATTGGAGCTTTTCAGATAACTGAATTATATATATCACACAAAGAAAGGCAGGAAACACGTCCTCTCTGTTCACTATTATGATGAGTAAGAAAACATTTATTAGGAAGCCTATTGATATCTGTTGACATACTGCATGCCACAGCCTCTGTAAAAAAGCTCTCGATTTTGCTGGAGCTAATGCAAAACGGGATGTTTTCCTAATTTGGTTTGGTTCAGTGTGTTCCAAAAAAATAATGATTTTCAGCTTAATTAAAACAATGAGTCATTTGGTTAAATCATTATTCAGTGGTTAGGAAGCATTCATTAATTGTTTGGGAGTAAATTAGAATGTTGTTATGGTCTTTAAAAATTGCCGAAAATCAAAGAAAAAAAAAATTTAAGAAGAATGCCCATCTTATAATTTTGTCATTGCCATAGAATTGGAATGGAATGTACTTTGATCAGAAAAAGCTGTGTTAGAATGAGCCTCATAGGCAGGTAACTGTACCTGGAGTTTGTATGTATATCCAGGGTTCCTGAGGGGACTCCATACGCCTCCCACATTCCAAAAACATGCCATTAGGCGATTGGTTATTTTTAAATTGCCTTTAGTGAATGTGAATGTGTACCTTGCAATGTCCTCTCTGTTCACTATTATGATGAGTAAGAACACATTTATTAGGAAGCCTATTGATATCTGTGTCCCTCGCCTTGTGCCCTGTGTTTCCTAGAATAGACTCCAGGCACCTTTCCACTTAAATGGATGGGTGTTTTTCAATGGAAAAAAGTCACAGTAATATTTAAATCCTGATTGTAATTCGACAGACATTCTACAGGTTCTGAGCAACACAGAGCACACAGCAACAGCCAGAAATCATGTTTCCACCCCTACTGCCCTCTTGGGCTTTAGTCCAAATACTTAATTGTGAAATAACAAAAAAAAAAAAAACAGCTGTTAGTATAAAATGCAGATGAAACATATACAGCGTACCCTTTCTGACCAGTTAGCTTTTGGCCAGCATTTAATATAAATCCCTGGGATACGTTTTAATACGCTAACTTATTCAGTAACTGACTTCTTTTCCCCCCTAATTTATCCTTTTCAAATTTCTTGTTTTGCAATCGATCCATTTCTTCTGTGTGTCATTTGTTTCGGCATCAAAAGCAAATGTCACGGTACCAATCTGTATGCCTGCTGTGCCGCTTATGGAAGAGAGTCACGCCGACGGCCAGGAAGGAAGCCTTCAAGTTGGACCACAGCATCCCGTCAAGGAACACGAAGTCTCCACATGTTTCGGTAACTCGAATTAAACATGGAAGTACCAGGTGTGTGTGCCAATCAGTGTGCATGCGGGTGGAACATTAAATGGCTTAATAAAATCAAATGTCAACAGCATTAAGCCACCCATTAGCTGATAAATACCATTCTGCAGCCATATCTCTGTTACCAAATGGACATGAGCGACTGGGAGCAGAGCGCCTCAGTAATGGGGGGCCAGAGTTTGGCGTGTGCCGAGCGCTCTTTCCAGGCCTAAGGCGGAACACTAAGGAGTGAGATGGGAGACGTAGCAGCAAAGCTGTATCACTGTGTGCTGCACTTCAAAGCAAATTTACACATTTAATGCATTGCGGCATGTTTCAGTGAATCTTTCCATTGCAGACATTCAGTAATAAATACATCGAGATGAAAATCAGCTGGGGGAAAGTTGATGTATTTGTTATGGAGAGAGAGGTCAAATAAATCAGCTAAGATCTGTGCTGATTGTCACAATTTCAGGTACTGACAGATTTGTCTTGGGTGCTTGATTTGGAAAAAGACATTAAGAACACAGCTAGTTAAGCACTCTGTGACTGAGATATTGCTCAAATGGTTGTTGAAACTAAATCTTGGTCTGGATTTTTACTTTCTGGACCTCTGGATTATATATACATGTTATATATACACATTATATATACACGTTATATATATACACATTTTCTGGCAAAGCTGAATGAAAAGGTTTCTGAGCCATTACTCACATAGCTAACAGTATAAGGTAGTAAAAACATATAATGACTAGATTTCTTATAAACAAGGAGGGCCTTTACTTTTAGAGAAAATCTTTTCATCAGACTCCAGACTGAGCTGGGAAGGGGCCAAAAAGGGAAGGTATAAATCTATGCTTTAGTGTCAAAATGACTTCTCGGGTTCTTCAAATGTTCAGCACCAGTGAATCTGCAACTAATGAAAATAAGTGTTAATGGAAAAAGCAGCCACCTTGGAGGCATGTCTGGGGGGATATGGGACCAAACAGGAGACGGCTCCTATAACGCTGGTGATCATTCTACCTGATCTTTTTCCCTGGGTTTCCTTAATAGCGTGATTCTTACTGGCGCCATGAAAACAATACTGGGTATTTCTGCCACCTTTAATTCCCTTGTGGAATGCCACAGGGGAAATCATGGTTAGAAACTGAAGGAACATCAGCCGTAACCAGTGTAACCTGCCGGGCCTGTACCACAGTTGGCCTTCTAGTACTAACGATCATTATTATTGTTGTTGTTGTTGTAGTCACTCAGATATTTATAATAAAATAATAATAATAGTAATAATAAAAATCATCACCATCATCATATAGAATACTGATAACATAGTGTCTGTTTTGTGAACAATAACATTTCTCATTTTGGTTTGTGAGTTGTAGTTTCAGCTGGATGTTTAAGGTGTATTTGGGATGCAGCGAGCGTACTGCTCTCTGCTGGCCAGCTTCCCCCCAAAGCCTCATCTCTGAAGCTGAGCGGGCTATGCAGTGAGGGCCACTGCACAGTGCTGCAGCCTCAGACCTCCAGTGCTGTGGCTTCAGTTCCTGCCTCGGCTCTGTGTCCGTGTGCACTGCCTCATGCAGTGAGGCCATCAGAGTGTTTGAAAACTTGAGTATTTTTTTTTTTTTGCTCCAGGGATGGCATCAGAGGCTCACAGCACAACAACAGCTGGGAGTGTCAACATCTGTGCTCTGCAAAGTCCTACAGAATGGCTGCGGACCCCCAGCTGGACCCCTGTAACAGCACAGCGAAAAAAAAGCCCATAAATAAATGACAGCTATGTGATGGTGTGATCACCAGCCACTCATTTGCATTTTGGTGTCATGCAGGCACACATTTTGAAATGAGATGAGATTTGATTAATATAAGTTATGAATTATGATCCATATAATCGACCAGGCTGTCCGAATCAAAGAAGGCCAGGTTATTGAGCACACTACAGAGTCACTGTAGCCCTGATATAGGCATTCATGCCTCTGGCAGTAATGGATTCATTTCAATTTATAATTTACTTTCGGCAACATTGTTTTGGTGTTAAGGAGTTTAACCTTTAGCCAAATGTATGCCTTGAAAATTTGTCTGTCACATATTATGCAGATATTTATTTTTCATAATGATTTATTAAACGTTGAATCACAAAGTGTTAAAAAAAAATTGCCATCAGCAAACAAATCTCCAGGACAGGGGGAATGAGGGAAATTGGGGAAGGGGGAAAAATTATTAGCAGCCTTGGGATATAACTGGCCGGGTAAACATGATGCAAAATTATTATTTTGCTCTCTAACCAGAAATAAACTGCAAACCGCTGAGAGCTGGACCATTGCCTCCAGCCTGCCTCTCTCTCTCTCTCTAAACTTTACACATTTACCAAATGATTAGAGGTAAGTTGACGTTCGCGCCCCCCAGTCTTACCCCATCCGAGGAATATCTGCAGCCGCCCCACGTGCTACATGAATCTCCAGCGAAGCTCAACAAGAAAGCGAGTGTTGGAGGGCATACTCTGTAAACCAGAGGTGTAAAGTTCATGTTCAGAAAGTACAAATCCAGGCCAAGATTTTGTTTCAACCAGTCAACTGAGTACAAAGAGTCACAGTCACGGAGTACTGGTTGGTTGAAACAAAGTCTTGGTCTCCATTTGTACTTTCTGAACCTAAATTTTACACCACTGCTATAAACCCAGCAGGACAAAGCCCATTCGCCCCCACAGTTATGGTCAAGACCAAGCAGGAAGGTAGGAAACGCTGAGGTGTGATAATAAATGACCACCTGACCAATACATTTGTGATCCAAGATTAAACTCCTCCCTGTAATAGACAAACATGACTTTGTCTTTCAAATCGCTGGTTATTGTGTACTCTGTATATGTCTTCATAACAAGATTAATCGGCAATGAACAAAACTACCTATACAATGTACCTATGGGAGCCAGTGCAGTGGAGTTCGAGCACAGGCAGATTAATAATGGCCAAAGGGTCATTATGTCAATGGCTTCTGAGCATTTGAGGTGATTTTTTTTTTTAGGTTTTTGTCTCTCAGTTAAAACAATCGCTCGAAAGAAAATCCTGCCTGCCTAGAAGTTTGCGGTGCTCAGTTGATACAGGGACTGGGTAAACCATGCAGATACTCAAACATCTGTACTGCGCAGAACAGGCTTTAAGCTGACATCAGCCCCATGGTTTATTAATAACAAAACCCTTTCTCCCGGAGAGAGAGCACTGCAAATAACGGAATGCAGGCACTACAGTATCTGACCTATGATTCATAGTGCGTACTTCATGACGTTAAACTAAAATTCATTTCACATAATTTATACACAAAACATATGCCCCCACCCCCTCCCAAACTGGCACTAATATACCCATAATCCTTTCTGGTGTAGATGGGCATTTCCATCTGCGTACATTTAAACAAGATGTTTGGAACATATATTTCTTCCCTCATCTGTTTTATTTTCCTGAAACATCGCATTAGCCGTTGCATGCGTCCCCTACCTATCAGCAACGAGCCAACACACTGAAAAGCTGTTAACACAGCACTTTTAATCACGGCGACACAAACATAGCACGCAAAGCACATTGTCTCCCTGGGACCAGTCTGCAGGTTCAGCATTGGTTTGGGGTTCTTTAACTTCACCTCATTTCAACTCTTGCTAAACTTCATTGTAATACCTCTTTATGTCTCCTGAAGTTAATGCGGGGCTCTTCTGATTGAAACTTGGGTCTCCAATGGGCCAGCATTGTATCTGAGCCTTCTCTTGATAAGGAAGACCCACCAAACCAAAGGAACTACTATGACTTTTGCACTGTTGACATACTGACAAAGTATAAATAGGTTTATCTTTCGGAAGTAGCGACTTCAATAGATTCTTCACCACGTAAACGGCTGTCTCTCCCCCTCACTGGCTCTCAACCCCATTCCCAATGCTGGGAATTGGGAATCCAATCCCAGTTATCGGATATTTATCAGGCGACCTCCCCGGTCGCTTCCCAAGGCACTTTGCTGATTCTCAGGGGCTGGAGTTGGCTCTAACGGCCCCACAGAAGCAACATTCTGTCTTGTGTGGCAGAGTCCCTTGGACAGCTGTGTCTGCATATTCATGACCGGTATGCAGATGTCACCTTGCAACAGGAAAACTTCCTGTTGGAGAATTAGGCATATTACAAGTTATTAAAGTTACTGCCATTATGAGCCAGGGGATCATTAGGAATCCCTTGAGGCTTTGACACCTTCAGGTTTTCCAATTTCATCTACTCATCACGATTTTCCTTTCGGCAAACAAAAACAAAACAATCCCTGATATTTGAGTGCACAGATAGTCCTGAAAGTCACAGTCAGCAGCTCAATAATTCATTGGAGCTGTAGAGGCAAGGCGATGTCTGATCAAGTCGATAAGTTGCCTGGATTGCCTTCTGAGATAACAGGAAGAATTCACAAGTAGCAAGAAACACAGGAAGACAGCAATACTCTTTGATGTATGTATATGACTGACATTCTGCGGCTATAACCTTCGATTCACCTGTAGAAACCAGTCATATGAAACTAACACAGACACACTGCTTAACCGTTCATTACAGACCTTCACAACAATACTCTTAAGTTAGAACTTAACTAACTTAGAACTTGTACTTCTGTTATAGTAGTTCAGTGATAATTCCATAATAATAATGCATAATGCCATTATTTCTGCTCTATTTAATATTGTATTGGTAAGCAGTCCGTCTGGGAAAGGAATTTTAATCTTTTAATCTAAGAATTCATGTTTTTCGCCCTAAGTAACTATCAAAGCGACATATGTTGCTCTAGCTGAGATGATATCAATGTGGAGATGTTGGGTTACGGTGCAAGGTATAGCCAAAAACACGGACAGCTGCATTTATAGCACCAACTAAGGTGCAAACAAGTTTGAAAATATCGCCAATTAGACTGAAAAGCTCAAAGCACTCATTGGTGAATTGTAGGAAAGCAGAATAAAAAGGATTTGATATGTAGAGTCGCCATTTTGCTGTTTTCTGCCCGAGCTGATTGCTGTACCTATTGAAGGTCTTGCCCCTACAGAGTTAGCTCTCAATTCCCTCTGAATTAACTTTAATTCACGTGTACCAATTCATTTCATGTTTCAATCTTTCATACTTTTATACTTCTCAAAATGTGAAGAGATGTCCACCACTTTGAAAACAACAAAGCCGGCAAAGTAATAGTACACAGACACTAAATAAGGGAAATAGCTATTTTATTTAAAAAAAAAAGAAGTAGAAAAAAAGAATTACAACAAAACATGGTTTGTAAATGCACAGTAACTAATGTTTCTCAAATGGAAAATAACAGCAAACTACAGAAGATCTCACACTGTTCTGCATTACTGGTTTTTTTTGGAGCATGTAGTTAGATAAACCAAAAGAGAATC
The DNA here is from genome assembly GCA_026780765.1 of Petrocephalus schoutedeni. Classification (NCBI taxonomy): domain Eukaryota; kingdom Metazoa; phylum Chordata; class Actinopteri; order Osteoglossiformes; family Mormyridae; genus Petrocephalus; species Petrocephalus schoutedeni. The sequence continues at coordinate 11,697,115 of JAODKL010000095.1, forward strand.
TTGTTTTTGTTCCAAAAATAAATTAATTGCTATTGCCCTGGGTTCTTTCTTTCTTCTCCACACTTCCAGGAGTCCTCCAGGCCAATAGGGGGCGGAATGACCAAGAGAATGCCTATGGCAAGGTTGGGTCGTCAATCGCATGGGCAGGATCACATGTGAAAGACACGGTGATTGCAAAGCGTGTGCCCCATTCAACCTTTTCCACCCGGTGGAGGTTTTCTGATCCAGAAGAGAAGAAGGACACCCGACCTGTATCGAGAACAGAAAACGGGTGACTGAAGAAGACAGACAATCAAGAACTGGGAAAAAATTAGGGACTGGGGAAAAGTGACTGATCAAGGAAGTGTTTTGACCTTTAGCTGCAAGCCGTGATGAAACAATGACTATCATACCATTTACATGTGGCGCTTAATCATTGTTAAATTAGGCAATTATCCAGACATAAAACAAGCAAACAGCATGAACACAAACATATGATGACTGTACAAACAGTGCAATGGCACCAGGGAGACTCCAAACTTCAGGTTAATACAGCAAAGGAAAACTGTTCAGCTTCCGGAAAATTCTCGTCCGTTTCCATCTGGGCCTATTTCAGGAATGGGCCTAATGCTACAGTGCACCAATAGCACCCATCTTAGTCCGGCCCTGGTCATATGTATAGCTAGTTTATCAGGAATCACTTTATGTCATTATGAATCTCGCACGATATTCCCTTAATGACACTGAAGAGTTTTTAAAGTGCCCATTTATGCTAATTATAGGTCATATGGTCAGTAAATGATATTTTACATTACATATATTGTATGTGACTTGTAATTTTACAAGTATATACCATAGTATATGATATGTAAGGCTTCCACTGACTTCATTTTTTATTTTATTGGGCATCTGAATAAAAGGCAGATAATTCACTTCTCAGTCTGGGTGCCTTAAGTTTGATTAAATATTCAAGCATTATATCTAATTACCAATAAATTTCTAGCCCGCAAAAGTCATTTTGAACATGACAACTGAAAAGGCCCAAATTATATGTCCTACAGCCTTTTTTAGAGGCTTTTATTGGCTTTGAAATATGCTGAAATTGCAGGGGGCAACTCAGTAACTTCAGGAAATCACATGTAAAATTAGCTTACAATGCTCAAGAAAACAACTTCTTACAAGCATCCCTGATTGGGTCAAAGTTTAATTTCCTTTCTACCTACACAAGACTTAGGCTTTTAGAGATAAACTAGAAAATGCAAAAGAAAAATCTGGAGCACCGATGCACCAACTAAATATTATTATTATCATAGTGTTACAATACCACTGTGACACTAAGCGGTATTACTACCAATAACTTTGTTACATCACTGTCACAGCTGCTGGCACATTCCCCAAATACCAATATTATACATATCTGCTATCATATCATGTGTGAGTGAGTATCAGCTCCTTTGAGACTTGCTGAAAAATTCTTTAAATTTTTATGTGACCATTTAAGACTGAAGACCTACCTCTGGCAGCACAAGGCACAAGGGATGCCAGCGTCTCACAGGGCATTTTCTCACACAAACACACACACACACACACACACACACACACACACACACAGACACAGACACACACACACACACACACTTACTTATGGATGCCTGAGGACCAGCTGGGTCAGCGTATGCTGATTAGAAGCTCTTATGAAATATTTAAGCATTTAGAAGCCGCACAGAATGCTGCATTATTAAGCAATTAGTAATTATAACTTGATTAACAAAATTCAAAACACAATATATTGAAATTCACAGAACTTTAGAGAACTGCAGCAATACGAAATTCAGTGCAAAAGATTTTACACGTGCGTTCAACTTGAAACAACACGTTTAGAATTAAAAATTCAGTTATGACAAAATCAGAGATGCTCTACTGGTCAGGAACCGAAGAATGTGAAAACACATTGTTCCAAACTTGACAATGGGTATGAAGACAAGAAGGAAACCCGGGGGGGCTTGGATGATGACAGACGTATGCCAGAGAAAGGCATAACACTCCAAAAAAATTACTGCAAAATTTAAAAAGCAGATGTCAGAAACGGGCTTTACCAGAATTGTACTTATGATGCAATAACGAGCATTCAGACATTACCTGTAGAATTATGATGTACACAGGGTCTGCTATGGCGTCAGATCAGACTCACTACAACACGAATTTGAATTTATGTACACGAATCTGAATGTGTTAAACTGAACCTGAATTTCATTACCTGAATGCAAGAACCTGA
>JAODKL010000095.1:11700178-11713650 GCA_026780765.1 Petrocephalus schoutedeni
AAAATTTACATTTTACCCATAATCTTATTTCACTTTAATTATACATTTAAAGTTTTATTACACTGAAAAATGTGTGAACACTGTACCAAAAACTTTCAGCGTACAAGGTTACATTAAATTGAATTATACTTTGTTGACAACTAGGAATTACTGTAATACTTTTCCATCTTAAGATCTTATCAACTTTAATCTCAGATGGACTCAATCAGAGTTGAATTAATTGTATCATCTTTGAATTTTCTCATAACAAATCAATGATGATTCGAAGCATATGACTTTCATATCATCATATATCATATTCCACGCATCTGCATGCTTAACTCTTGGAAAATGATACTCGTACCCCAGCTGACTGACAGTTAACTGAAAGAGGGCTCTTTACAATGAATGAAGCTTTATGAAATGCAGGTGCCCGTAGCAGAAAACACATATCAAGCATTATCAGCGCACTTTTTTCCTACATCATAGATAGCTAAAGGACGTGCTATTTACTTTAGCAGTTTATCAAGTAAAAACACATGTAAATATATAACAGACTTTAAGTAGGCAGTGTGCTAACAAGCAGGCCAAATGTCCAGATGTTCTGAATCCAGATGCCTGTTTGCAGTGACCTTACATCGGGCTTCTGCCGATGCCTCTAGTTCTGCTCTGTCTCATCCTCATGACCTTGCCATCGATTCTTAACACTCCCACAGCCGCTCTCCTCCCCGGGCCTCCTTCTGCCACTTTATCTTTGCATCTCCCGTGTGGCCCCAATGCTGCTGCTCTTTCAGGAGCCCCTGGATGTTGATTGTCACACCACAGCTGTAATTATGCAGCATTCACCACAATTACGCCCCGCAATTACCTCTATGAGACCGACCGGGCTGCCTGCTCAAAATCACATACTGTCCCACTGGAAGGACCTTGAAATCAGTGTGACTTCAGAGGTCGATTCACATACTCCTTGTTACCGTGCAGTCATGGCCTCCCCTTTCGGCTGTTAGAAGTCTTCCAAGACCTTAGCAAGAACATCACTACTTAATTTCTGCAGTTTTGTTCTTTTATACAGCAGGCCTATGAGAAGAAGTGTAGCAATATTCTGTCGCGAAAATTTGCATTTTCCGTTGCATATTTATCGTAAACATATAACAAAGATTGCGATAATATGCAATCAGTTTCATTGAATTGTGTAAGAAAGTCACTCATTCTGCTTTATTCTTAAATGCCCTGTTTTGACTGTATTAGGCACAATGAACTACAAACATGTCTGCCGAAGCCTGAGTATGTAGCTAAGCACGCAACTAAAAATGGAGTCAAGCGAGCCTGCTCACTGGCAGCAGTGTTTTCCTGCAAAACAGAAAACAGCCAGAACATATTTGATAAGACAAAGGCCGTCTGACATACGTTTCGACGTGTTGCGGCTAACACACCCAACATGCACAAATCCAGCTCAACGTGCTGCAAGATCCCCTTGGAGATAACGTCACTGAATCAGTGGCACAGCCCCTGAGTGGGGCAGAGCAAAAGACTGAAATGTATAAAAGAGCCCATTATTACACTAGATGGACACTGACCTCATGAAGTGCTTCAAAGTGCCCACCGCTCTCCCCAGTAGCCAAGACATATTTTTCAGCTCTAGCAACCCCTGTTCCAAATGAACATGTTTTTTTAAATGCAGGAGATTTTACACCACATTTTTGCTACCTGAAAATGTGGCTCATGTTACAAATTTGTTGACCTCCTAGGCTAAGGAAGAGCATGAAGTGTTGCCCTATGACACCAACTGTTTTTATGTAAAATCCAATTAATAGCCGACAATTGTTTTGTTACCGATGAGGTACTTAGCCAGATATTACAATTACAATGTTGACCCACCCACATGAATTTTATTTCCGGGGTACAGGCCTGGTTATCAGGTTTTATACATGCACAATTCTTTGAAATATACTTTTTTAAGTAACTATTCAATAATTTCTGTTGTAATTTAAGTTGTATATTATAAGCAGAATATTAAGCATAGTATTAGGAGTGTTTCATGCTTTATTAAACAGAAGACTTTAATCACTGTGTTACCACATTGTAATGGCAAGGAAAATACATCGTTTTCTTCATTCATATTTTGTTGAATCCTGAAACCATTTTCATGGACTGAGCCGAATCGAGCGCAGAGTACATTGTTACACGCCTACTTACAAGTATTAATTGTTTTTCCAACTAGAAATGTGCACACAATGACAGAAACAAAAGACGGCTGTCAGCACGAGCCACACGGTGCTAAAATACTACACAAGGAAAGCAGTAAGACAATTATCCAAGGGCCCTGGCATGCCTGGGGACCGTCCCGCCGGGACCGGGGTGGCAACAACAGACCAACAAGTAAACGGTGCTAACTGTACACAGCATCACTCCAGGGTCCCCAGAGAATCTCATAGCAACTAAACCTGCTTCTTCTGTGCTGATTACCAGCATCTCTGGATTATAAAATAGGACAAGGTACTCCATACAGGGTGTACACCTACATATTCATGGGTAACCATTTGTTCTCAAGCACTTTAAAACTATTAGCAAATTTGGCACCCGTCTTGATAATGAGCCAGCAGGCACAAATACTGTCCAGTTCATCATGACAGTCGCCTGTATGAAAAGCTAAATGCGGCTCCATATGTTTAACTAGTACCAGGTCAGAGGGATCCATCCCATTCCTGCATAATGACTCATGCTGTTATCGGTTCAGTGGTCAATATGCGTTTGTCCCCGGTGCCGCAGACCAGAACAATATATTGCGTCAAATTGCAGTGCGGCAATTTGCAGACCACTTCGCAGGAAGCGGCAGTCAGCCCGGTGCTTCGCCAGCGTACTTATTACTTCTATTTACGGCAGTTAAATCCGCTGTCACCCATTGCCCCACTAATAATTGAGACAAAGATGTTATGACAAGCATAGCAATGGAGTCAGGGCATGTAGTTCAGCAACGGCGGATATTCTAACATGAAGGAGGTCTGTTAGGTTTTCTCTGCACAATAATATTAAATCTTCAGAAGCAGATTAAAGAGTCATCAGGCTAATAAACACTGCGTCGACATGTAGATGTATAACATCATCATTTAAAATGTCACCTGACATATCAGCTTTGATTAGGCACCTTGAGATGTCACTTCTAAGAAGAACAGGCTTCTGGAGAGAATGGCAATGTGATAAATCTGTTTATGTAAGATAACTACTGGTGCCATGTGGAGAGCCGGAGGCGATTTCAGACATCCACATTCAAAAATTCAGAGAAAAAGTTTTTCTTTTTCTTTGGATTTTTGTACTGATTATTTGAATAGAATAATCCTTCCTGTCTGTTCTCTTTCAAAACCTTTCAAATTGGCTGGCTGGCTGGTCATCGAAATTATGAATTGCCTTTATGGGCTTTACCCTCGATAATGAACAACATTACCCTAAAAGCATAAAGGCCGAAAGTGCCCCATTGCTGTACATTTCAGTCTGCTTACTACGCCTCCACCCTTTTTCATTTCATTTACAGTAAAGCCTGTGCCTGGGTTTGATCTCGCTCATCCATAGCTTATAGTTAAAACACACTGCCCAGAGCAGAGACGGTGCATTTCTGTGACAGCCTCTCTCTCTTCACACTCCCACCAAATAATTCAGTCGCAGGATCACGAAGGATGAATGAGAACTTGAGCTATATTTGAACAGCTGATATATAGGGACCAAAAAAAAAAAGTTGATAGGCAAAGTAACAACCGGAGGTGAGAAGCATCACTGGGCTGCCTGCCAGGGCCTGCAGAGTGAGTGTGTGAGTTCTACAGAGCTCCCGGGTCACCGATCGGGCCGTTTCAGGCATCCACAGCCACCTGACACGCCTTTTTTCATTCAGCCTCAAAGCCGCCCCATGTCACGCACAGCGAGTTTTAGGCATGGAGGCGAGAGGGAGAGGGAGCCGGAAGGGAAGCAGGACAGTGCACACAGGGTGATCCTAAAGATACAGCGCCCGTCCCAAACCCCCTCCACCCCCCCCAGCTCTCACCAGCCCGAGGCTCCACGGTCCGGTTCCCATCCACGTCCACGAAGATGAAGCGACCGCCGCCAAAGTCCATGCGGTAGTCTGACAGGTACAGCAGTGACGTGTAGTCAAAGGAACCGTACGTCTCCTGTGTGAAGAGCTCACTGTCAGTACAGGGCCCAGTGCTATTACAGTAGCAGCCAAAAGTCAGGACACACCTGCATTTAACACATTTGTCTCTATATTAGCTATATTATTCACCTTATACAGACACTCCTCACTTAACGACCTACCTGCTTAACGACCGCGGACTAACGACCAGCTCTCTGACCAGTCAGTATTGTACGCTGAAAATGGCAGCATGGCGTCTCAGCGCCAAGCATGTCAGCTCACATCGCCCTTACGCTGACTCAGCCTCGTTCGCGCAGTCGGTAAGTATTCCCTACGTTAGCTTTAGCACTTACCTGTATTTACAGTACGCAGACCTAAGTACTGTATATTACAGCTGATTAGCCCTATTCTCTTTATTACAGAATAGAGTTCACTACTGTATAAACATCTATAAATAAACCAAAATGTTATAAATGGTGCAAAGCTGAGATTAAAACAATATCTAAAGATGGTTGACGCAAACCAATACAGTATGCTTGAAGTATCGGTAAGGGGCGGCTCCTTGCTTATAGAACAATTCGCTTAACGACCTAGTTGTAAAAACGGAACTCGGTCGTCAAGAGAGAAGTGCCTGTAGTAAAATACCTCAAGGCAATGAAATAATGCAATTACTAAGAGAAATGTTCAACATATCAAAATAAATCTCAAAGACTCTTGGCACCCTTTCAGCCAGCTCCCGGGTGCAGCCACCTGGAATGCTTCTCTAGTTCTGGGCACAAGTCGGCTCCCCAAAGAAGGGGCTTAGTCTGTGGGGATTGTGGGGGCCAGGTTATCTGTCCCAGTCCTCCATCTCATCCCGTATTCACAAGGTAATATTTATTACATAACTTCAAGGAGTGCTTAGGGTCAGTATCGCATTGAAAAAAGATTATTTTCAGTAGGCGTCCAGATTTGGAAACAGAGCAATGGCTAGCTAGACAGAGATAACGTTACTGTCAAAATTCTTAATGATATAAACAGTGTTTTGCTTTATAAATTATTCACAGAAAATGGGATTAAGAAAACTAAATGACTGAATTCAATTAAGCATGGCTTCACTGAAAGGTGTGCAAATGTGTTTTCATGCAGTGAAGCCTGCATTCTTTGTAAAACATACATTAGCAAACACTTTAGGCTAAACTAAATCATTTGTCAATAATGGATACAAAAATATAGTTATTCATGAATCATCCCCTAAATAAGAAAAAACAAACTATCTTGCAATAGCAGTTTGTTGACCTTTTTTTTACTTCAGGCCAGAATCTCTTGGCTTGGGAGCATCTCATCTACAGTGTAATGGATTTCACATGACCGGAACCCCGAGAACACGGAGCGCGGGATTTCCTTTGCATGTGGATCACCTTGTCAATGTGAGGGTGCCAGTATTCATCATGCGTGGTTCTGGCATTGCTGCTGTTGATCCGGGAGAAGAAGGTGGGCTTGGTCAGGTACAGCAGTGAGGGGTCCAGCCCAAACATCTCTGCGATCATGTGCTGAATCCTTGCACGTACATCCCTGATATAAAACACAGTGTCAAACCTCTGTTGTCATAACCACAAGTAATCATTATGTGCTTACAAGATGGCCTTTAAAAACAGGGACTATGACTAAGATGGCTGAATGAGAAAGGAGACGATGTTTGAAAATAAATTCAATGAGGAAACTTCTTACCGATACAGGTGAAAATCCTCCTCAGAAAAAATGTCTTTAATCTGGTCCCCGAAATACCTTCAGTAATTGAGAAGACTTGAGATTAAAGTGGTTCTGCCATTTGAGGGAAAAAAAGAGATCTTGCCTCTCAGTGCTATCAGAAGGTATTGAACAAGACTCATAAGTAAACACACCCGGGAATCCCTATTTTAATATGAGATGAGAATTCACAAATGGGAGCAGGAGACGTGGCACATTGAGCACACAGTAGGCTGAGCAGTCCCACCACCAGAGAACAAGCACCTCCTGCTTATAAGAACCCTGAGACTTGCTCGGATTAGGAAGAAGCATCATCGGGGCAGCTGGGAACGTGACCAGGGAGTTAAACACCTCCAACACAGCATCAGCAGAGCAAAGAGGGGGCATTCAACAAAATTACTTATCCAATACCAAAAATAAACTGGTTTTATTATGCTTTAAAGACTGTTCCTCTAAGTGTAAAATTATTATGCTGTAAAGTCTGCTCCCCTAAGTGTAAAAAGGAAACCTACGTAAAGATTAAGTAGGAGTCACGGAGCAAAGTAAAGGAAATGCAAAAGAATCATCAAATGAAAGGCTACATCTGTGGTCCTGAGGGCTTCCTACCTGTAGATATTGACAAACTGCTTCCCCATAGACAAGGCCCCAGAATGCAGGTCCAGGATAGATGCCTGATGGGGAGAAATGTTAACAGGAGAAGAATTATTATTAGCACTAATGCCAAATGGTAGATTATAAACATTTTCAAAAACAAATGTCTTTCAAGTAGTATAAATGTGTTTTAAATCTTTTTTTTTTTTAAATCTGTTCACTTATATCTAACTATTTAACTGTCAGTCCTGTGCTGTTCTCCTGGGCTGTGCCATTTTTCTGTGACACAAAATATTCAGGGGCTGGACAATGAAACACCTGGTTTTAGACCACAATAATTTATTAGTATGGTGTAGGGCCTCCTTTTTCTGGCCAATACAGCATCAGTCAGTCTTGGGACTGACAGATATAAGTCTTGCACAGTGGCCAGAGGGATTTTGAGACATTTCTCTTACAGAACAGTGGCCAGGTCACTATATGATGCTGGTGGAGGAAAACATTTCCTGGCTCGCTCCTCCAAAACATCCAAGGCTCAATAATATTCAGATCTGGTGGGAGATGTTCAGCTTCACTTTCATGTTAGTCAAACTACTGTGTGACCAGTCTTGCTGTGTGTATTGGTGCATTACATCCTGATACACAGCACCCTCTTCAGGGTACAATGTTTGAACCACTGGGTGAACATGGTCCTCCAGAATAGTTTGGTAGTCCTTAGCAGCGACGCACCCATCCTGAACAAGTAGTGGGCCTAGGGAATGCCATGATATTGCAACCCAAACCATCACTGATGCACATCTGTGCTACACTCTGGGTACACAACAGTCCATGTGGTAAGCCTCTTTGGGGCTTCTCCACATTGTAACTCTCCCATATGTGGGAAGAGACTGTGAAGGTGGACTCATCAGAGAGCGCTGCGGGTACCACTGAAACCAACCCCTTGGCATTGGCACGAGTGACCAAAGGTTTGGCAATAGCAGCCCAACCATGAACATTGACCCTGTGGTGCTCCCGACAAACGGTTTTGGTGGAAACAGGAGATGAGCATTTAATGAGTTGAGATGAGCATTTAATTCTGTAGTGAATTAGGCGGCTGTTATTTTATGTTTTTTGGATACAGTCCAGTTTAGTACCTAGATATCCCTTTCAGAAAGCTTCCTCTTGCCTCCACTGTTACTTCCCATCAGATGTGGTCTGTCCTTCGTGGCGGTTTGATGACATCACCCTGGATACGGTGGTTCTCGATACACCACAAACACTTGCTGTCCTGGTCACAGATGCACCAGTGGGACGCGCACCAACAATTTGTCCTCTTTTGAACTTTGATATGTGTCAATTGCAATATTTTATTCACAGCTGATCATTCAACCTTCACTGCTCTTACTGATGGAACGTGCAATCAGTGACGTGCCCACCAGGCTGCATATATATAGGCGTGAAACTTCAAACACTATTTTAGCCAATGTTTCAGTTTCAATGTCCAACCCCCTGTAAGTTTCTTCATAACCTAACTTGGCTGTTCACTGCTTATATAATTACTAATTGATAAATATATCAAAATTCTGTACCTGCAATGTTTGTACACTTAAAAAGAAAAAAAATAAAGATATGGAAAGGTCTCGCAGCCATTGACGCATTTCCTTAATCCCAAAGGTACAGCTCTCACACCTGAAGAGCTTTTTGCTAAGATTTCCTGACAAGAAGACAGATTCACACTTACCGTGCCTTTACCTTCCAGTGACGGGCAGTACCTTAGCCATTATTTTTAAATAACAGCAAATACCACCACATAAGATGTTTTCAGAAAACAATTACTTTTTGATGTACCCCTTTCAACTTCAAGTGTTCATATATATTCATAGCCTCTTTTAAGGGCGAGAAAACCACCTCTCGTCCTATCAGGCAACAGACGAGGTAGTATATGAGCTGGCAGGCTTTCTAAGGCAACACGAAAGCCATTAACTAAAGGACCACCACACACACCACTCAATCGCAGTCAGACCATGTGTGGCTCTGTAGGTTAGGACTCCTATGTGCCTTTGATCACAAAGTTGTCAGTTCAAATCCTGGGACTGGCACAGTGATGTCACTGTCGGGTCCCCGAGCAAGGCTCTTAACCCCACTGGCTCCAGGGACACGGCCATCCCTGTTCTCTGATCCTGACTTGTATGTCATTTTGGACAAAGCATCTGCTAAATAAATGTTAATGCAAAATTCATAACAGTACATGTGGTAACTCTGTATATCTTTCATAAATAACTGCAGGCTAGACTGACATATTTTTCACAAGAAGCAAGGTCATGCAAGAAAATTAATTGAAATGTTTTCCTACAAGGTTGACGTGTTCTTCACCGAACCCACATCCTATAATGATTTTATCATTTCCTTCACAGTAGGCAAGCCTAATGTATTGGGGCTGTTTATGAACCATTTTGTGCAATAGCATCTATTAAGGAATGTCCATCCATCTAATCCATCCAGCTGCTTATCTTGAACAGGGTCAAAGAGTTGTAGCGCTCTGCCCTCTAGTGTACACTGGTAGAACAGCAAGCCTCTTCAATTCAGTTATTTCTCCAGGCATGTAAAAATAAACGATGAGAAGGTTGGAATTCTTTTGCAATGATTTACTGCAAAGCCATAAACAAAATAATGTAATAATTCAGTGCATTAAAAATCTGGCAAGACTGAGATATGACTAAGAGAGGAGGCAAGAAGCCTCACGGCTTCCATCCACCAGGCACAGGTACTTTTTTCGGAGAACATCAGCACCCGTGCTACTTGTTCGCGATACAGTTAGGGTTATTCGTCGATCACTGTTATTGTCTGCAGTACTGTTTGTGTTGTCATTAGGCTGTTTGTGCAAACATTAATGCAGCTACATGCTGGTATTCTTTGTTAATCTACTGCAGGGGAGGCCAATCTTATCCACAAAGGGCCACTGTCTATGCAGGTTTTCAGGATAACCTTTAGATCAGCTGTTCAAACCCAGGTGTGAGGACCGGCCTGCCAGTCAGTCCTCTAATTATCAGTCTAATTAGGGAGTTGGAGAGAAAACCCGCACACACACAGGTCCTTTCTGGACAAGATTGGCCATCCATGGTCTACTGTTAACAGCCAGCAGGAATCATGCGAGTATTTTAGTGTACTAAGTACATATAACAAACTTGGACATATTGACATTTCTTTTCATAACAAAACTGGCTACATTAAAAATATATAAACAAAAGGAATTCTGGATTGTCTGTCAGAAAAGTACTCACGCCTCCATCAGAACCGCCCACTGACAATCCCCTCTCTGCCAACCTGAAGGACAACAAGGGAAATTTGCCAAAATATGGGTGAAACCACATTAATTAATGTGACGGTGTGTGAGAGACTATGGGTGTGTGGGCCCGGTAATGAGCTTAAAGCGCAGGAGGCAATGACGGCTTCTCTATATATCCTGCCACAAGAAGAACTGCTCCAGCAGTCGGTCCTATACAGGCATTTTACAGGAATCTGCTTCACAGAGCGTACAGCCATAACCACCCTCATTTATTAATGAGGCAGAATGGAGGAATTCCATGCATTTGTGACTTCCACCATGACGTATTGACCTTTGACCTCAGAACACGCTTTACCATACACGTAAATGACTATACGATTTTATCTGCCGCCTGAGAGGGTATTTGCCCGCGAGTCGTGGCTCGCTCGCTTCTTCCTATCCCAGGTCTTTTGGGCTGCTCGTGCACTGCCAGTGCGGTCCTGCTTACCTCCTGAGCGCGTTCGCCTCTTCCCAAGTGACCACACTGTCTGCCACAGCTCGCCCACAAGTCTGAGGAGTGCAACCTGCAGCAGGGGCACAGAGCATCAGACGGAGCCTCATACCACAGGACAAACAGCACAGTAGCTCTGGAGATAAACCTGGTGGGCTGGAGTCTGACCGTCCTGCACTTTACACCTCAGAATAAAATAGGCCCACTAAATATGGATTTCTGAACCTCTTCAAATTGATTCTTTGAAATTCTCAATTTGTACTTTTGCTGATTATGGGAAAAGGAAAAATTCACATTGGTATTATAGATATGAAAATGGATGAAATGCATTCAGGACGATGTCTTCTACTCCCAATAAAGACCTATGTTACTATTCTTCTTCAGACCCAACTTTACTACAAGTGCCTTCAAAGTAAAACCACTACTGTATCAGTGCATTACTTGGCAAAGTGTTATAGTCCCTCTGGCATGGATGAAATCGCTAAAAAAAAAATACTGACATTCTGAGACCTAAATTCAAATTAAAAAACTGATTTCCGAAGACCATAACTGTTGTCATACGGAGACTATGGAAACTGAACGTGAGAAGTGACACAAATTACAAACTCCGGTGGCTTCAGCTCACCTGGGTATCGTTTGTATTTTTCGTAATCCTCAGAGCAGGGCACCTTAAACACTCTTGGTGGCTGAACTATCTCACTCTGCCAGACCAGAGTCTCTGTGATGTCGTCCCCCCAGAGGAGGAACAGCCAGCCCGCAGAACAACATGCAGCAAGAGCCATCAACACAAGCAGGAAGGTCCTCGTTCCAGTCCAGAAGGGAGCGTGTTTGGCTGCATTTTGTCTGAATGCAATTAAAGGACAAAACATTTAGACATGGAAGGTGGGTGACTGGAAACATACCATCTTATCATTTCGAAATACTCATTTTGAAGGTCGCATTGTGTACTCTCTTTACACTTTTTCCTTGTTTTGCACTTTAGGCCTGTTTATGTGCACGCCAGGTATCTTGCTACTGTATGTATGAAATCTTTGATCAAGGCTGGGAAAGTTGGAAAGTTATTTTATGTACTTACTTCCTCTCTATAAAAGGTTTTTATCTGCTGTTTTGTTACAAATTGGGGGGGGGAGGCACACTACAAGTTTTCAACTATTAAAGCAATTCCTATGGAGTGTCAGTGTTGCACACTTAATGCGAAACCGAAAAGTTAGGGATATATTTTACACTTTTACACTTGTATTAATGCAATTGCATTCGACGTTAATGTCAATTTTTACGTTGCAGTCTACAGAATTTTACATTCCTGTCGATGCAAGATGTTTTACTCATTTTACTCATATAAGTGTAGTCTTTAATGTGGCTATGTATATGTAATGCCCAACACCTTACAGCAACTTTAGGGTAAAATCTGACAGCGTCCCAAACTACCCGACGTAAAAACACCGTGTTCGGGCGTCACTTGCTAGCGGGGCAGCGATCAGCACCTTGCCGGTGTCGCCTGTCAAACCCCCGCACACTTACCTGATCTTTCTGTAAATGCCGGTAGCGTCCGCAGACTTCGCATGCACCCGTCGCTGTACGGCCATGTTTTCGGGCAGCACATTCGCGGATCCCTGAAGCTCCGGCCGGGTCTGTTGGATTTGCTGCAAAAGGTGGATGCCTTAAGATTCATATGCATTTGCGGCTATTATTAAACATCACAATATTTAATTCTATATTCATTACTAATGCAGTATAATCTTAGCTGGTTATAAATAGATCGTTAGATAGTTCGTTAAATGTACTGAATTGCATTATTCACCAATTTTTACGTCGTCGTTTTATCTCTTATCACCCCTATGTGTATGATTAAAAGAAAGTGCTCTGGGGATGTGTGAAGCTCGTTTACATGCTGTTCCATAATTAGAATAAATTATACCTTAATGACAATATATTGGCCCCCCAACTGCAATAATAACCCGTGCACGTTTCCTACGCCCATATTTCTACGTCCGGGCCAAAGGTACGCAGAGGTGGTGTATCGATAGCTCACACTCCGCTCGTCGGGTCTGGAATATGCAGCAAGACGCGACTAATCGATAGGTTTGCGAGTCCGGAAGTAACTTCGGCTCTGCGAGGCTGCCTTTCGCTACTCTGGGTAAGGCTGCTGGACTGCGAGCCCGACAAAATGTGACCGTGATGGAACATTTAATTTACGTTAATCTGACAAATGCATTAATATTGGGTCGCAAATGGGCGTGCTGATGGCGGTGACGGCATGTAAACACGCTCCTCGTAGTGTGCACCTGGGTGTCCGGCGTAACAGCATGGTTAACACTAGTAATGGGAAATAAAAAGTTAACAAAATGTCGGTTATATGTACTTTTTTGTAGCTATTTTATGCTACCTTTAACATTTCCCTGGCTGTCAGATAGCATTGATCGTATTGAGGGGACAGTTCGTGAACCTTCCGGGATTGTCTGGATTTCTGCCGAAAGCTCGCGTTCATTTTAGTCGTAAAAATGAAAACGGTCTCATCGGACATGTTTTATCTCACAGCATCATTAATCAGTGTCAGTGATGGGGAGAGCCTCTGAAAGCAGAGGAGGCGCTGCAGTGTCGCTTCTGCGGGGCTCTGCAGGCTTCTGCCCGCTTGCACTCCCTCATGTCTCCTGCTAATGCGAAGGGCAGCAGTCAGTCTTATTGCTGCCGAATACATGGCCACGTATATCAGATGCAAAAAGTGGAGGATTTATTACCCATTTCTATGGGGAAATATTGAGCTGAAAATAAACTGTAGATAGCACTCCAAGTTATTAAATTATTACACTGGATTATTAATTTTAATGTTGTTTGCTAGTCAGTTTGAACAGGACTCGATGGGTTATTTTTCTTAACGACGTTAACTGCTCTGGGCCTATTGTTCAGAATGACATATGCAAGAAATCTGGTAAAGTGGTTAGATGCATAATGTCTTTATTATTGGCTATTAACCAGAACTTCTTTTTACACAAATGCTTATCTGATTCATATTTCAGTTATTGTATATGATAGTATGCATTTGTACATTTAGTTCGCCACAGTCTTTATAGTACCTGCCTTTCCCTTCCTTCTACTGACGAAAGTGCAAAATGGTTCCATTGTTCTTCCATGTAAAATACTGTTATCTTAATGTACTGTGTTTTTATAGTAAATAATTTTTTCAGTTTTCATTAAATTCCTCCATGGAGTGTGTTTACCCAGTTTGCCAGTGAGCCTGACTAGAATCACACCAGTCTTGTGACTTTGTAATAGGTCAGCAATGCACACGCCCAAATATAATT
>JAODKL010000095.1:11718525-11730670 GCA_026780765.1 Petrocephalus schoutedeni
AGTACAAGGAAATGCAAAAATAGTAATATGTTGGGCTGCACGATATTACATTGCGATTATTTGAAATATTTCTGCTTGATACTGTAAAATTTCTGCTTGGTCTATAAAATTAGCGACGAGATGACGTTTGTCTGAAATAAACTGCTGTGTCCACAGACATAAATCAGTGCTGACAAATGCGACGTGATTGCAGTGCTTTAGATAACAGCCGGTACTTTACGGAAGTTTACTTACACTCACAGTTTGAGTAGTAGTACGTATCCATATGTTTAATAAACATGTCGGACCTCAAACTGCAAAAAGTAACGCCACACCACCAACGTCTTTTTACCTCTGTTATCCACAATAGCCAGGCAGAACTTGTACTAAAAGGCTTAATCTTCCAACAGAGTCTGTCAGATAAGTTGGTATAGTTGCCATGAGCTGTGCCAACTGACACAAAGTGGTGCCTACAAATCACTTGCGTCCGCTCAATATCATCACTACAGAATTCAGAATTTTTCCATACCGCAGAAGACGAGTGTCTTTCTTTTCTTTTCTTTTCTTGTTTTCTTTTTTATTATTATTATAGGTGTGAATTTCTCCTGTGCTGTTACGGCTTAGAAAAATGTATGGCCCAAATGGAAAATGTTGCTAGATACTATACTACAGACTAGAATAAAAAATAAAATAATGTAATGTTTCTCAGGTCTATCACCTTGGCCAAGGGGAGGAGTCAAAGCGATGGCTGAGTGCTCCGGGTCACGACATACACGGCTTGTTCCTTGGACATGTGACAGACTTGGCAAAGAACATACATGCAACCTGGCCCCAGCTCAAGCTGATCATGTGGGATGACATGCTGAGGGCCATGAGCCGTGATGCCCTGACAGGTGACAGTTCCTGGGCTCCTTAGCATGGAGGTCACTCTGTGTCACAGGCGGGCGGGCAGCAGGATGCATATAATCGTATATAGTCCAATCATTTCAGGAGTGTGGAAATAAAAGCATTTTCTCAGAAATTACTTTACAAAAGAAACCCTAAAACAAGTAAATGCGATGTCTCTAGCACCACAAGTAGAAACCTGGCCTTACCCAGCCGTCAGTAAACGGTTTAATGTTTTAAGTGGACCGATGGTGATTGATGTCAGTGAGGCAGATATGTCGGTGTCAAAAAGACACAAATTCATCTTACAATATATTCAAAATGGCTAGCTATCTAGTTATCAACGTTAAGTTCTTATAATAAGTAATATAAAGTAATCCATACAAACAACCATTATGATTACAATGTTAACTAACACAACCATAAACTGTAGAATAGTTGACTTCATAAAACATCTTTTCATTGGACAGTTAGATGTCAAACACTATCAGTAGACAGAGGAGAATGGGCAAATTCCATCTGTAGTAAAAAGTCACAATCACCAAAAAGTGGACATACACTTTTCATCAGACAGCAACACTATGATGCTTTGACACTGATATTCTAAAATCTGCTTCCTTCTCAGACAGTGGTCTTGTTGGAGTCGTGCAGCCGATGTTGTGGGATTACAGCCCCTTTCTTGATGTTGAAAACACAGGTAGTGTAACCGAGCAGACGGTGGGCAGGGAAATTTCCACAGCTCACAAGTCATACAAATATTTACCTGCATTCACTCTGTCTGGATCTATCTCGTGAATTTGCACCGCTCTGCCCTTCAAGATTTCGAGTCGATTCCCTCTACAGATTCTGGAAACTGACGGGGTTCTCTTTTTTTGTTTTACTTTTGTCCCTGCTGCCCGATTCAGTGCATCTTATGGAAAAGTACGGCAGTGCGGGTCTGTCTCAGGTGTGGGCTGCGAGTTCCTTCAAAGGCTCCACCGACGTGAGCACCTGCGTGACCAGCACGCAGCGGCACGTGGACAACCACCAGCTGTGGCTGGAGGTGGCGGCCGCGACGCCCAGCGGGATAGAACTACAGGGCATCGCCATCACCGGCTGGCAGAGGTGAGGATGTCACATGGTGCGTGATGTAATGATGAGGTCCTGCGGCATGAACTCGCAGCTCATGGGTACAAAATTTTTAAATTGGAAGGGCACAGGCGATTGGCCTGCGTACAGAGAAGGGCACTGTTGGGGGAG
Source organism: Petrocephalus schoutedeni (assembly GCA_026780765.1). NCBI lineage: Eukaryota > Metazoa > Chordata > Actinopteri > Osteoglossiformes > Mormyridae > Petrocephalus > Petrocephalus schoutedeni. Next base: position 11,720,629 of record JAODKL010000095.1, read on the forward strand.
TAGGACAGGGGCTGGCCATGCTCACTGCCTCTTCCTCTTTCGCAGGTACGATCACCTGTCCGTCTTATGCGAGCTGCTGCCAGTGGGCCTGCCCTCCCTCGCGGCCTGCCTCCAAACCCTGCGCCACGGTCAGTCGCTAGCTCCGCTGGCCTCCTCATACAGTTTGTTCCTTTCACAATGACCGACAGACATTAGCTGAGAATGTGTGCTTCAGGCAGCTTTGGCAAGGAGGCCCAGACCAGCGCGACACAGGCCTTGGGCACCACCGCCACAGAGGTGGCGCTCATAGCAAGGTAAAGTGTTTCCTGCCGGAAAGCTTATACTTGGCAGCCAGCTTGACGTACGGAGATTTCTAAACAATGATACGACGGGCGATATCGGTGTTTATCACTCGCGGTGGGATTGGAATTGAAACAATGGCACTGACGGTTTGCCTGTTTTTGTTCTGGTCGAGTTTCGCTTTAGATAAGCATGTCAAGCCACACAAAGGACAATGAGATATTTAACGCCGCATTCCAGTGTTAATCTGCCGTAGCATCAGCGGCCCCGCGCTCACTCGGGGGCGGGCATTAACGTGGCTCTGGCCCCGCCCTCTCGCCATCGCAGCCATTCCCCGGGCAGCACGCCCACGTACCCAGGACTGAAGCTGGCCAGGCTGGTGGTGGAGCTCACTGCAATGCTGCAGTCGGAGGACCTGCGTTTCCCGGCCAATAACCTGTGAGCGGCGCCGGCCTGCCTTCTGAGAGCCACAGTGATTGGCTGCGGTGCCCCCTCAGGCCAGGACAGGAAGTGCCTCTGCTTGCATGTAACAGGCACTGTTTTTTTTTTTTTCATTTCACTTTATTCCTGTGCAGGTTTGTGAAAGGCTGGTTCACTCCCTACCACAAGCAGAGGAGAATGGCCAACCCTCTTATAGTCCAGCAGATACAGCAGCAGGCCACGACGTAAGCCAGCTTCAGCTACTCATCATCTCCATCTCCGTCGTGTCGTTCCAAACCAGGGGGCCACAGCTATGTTTCCCAAAGGAACACATTCCATTAGTGCCACAAAGCCAAATTCCACTGGCGCCAATAACATTTTACCGGATGGGGGTGTCGGGCCCAAGCGCATATCAGAATAAATTGTATTTCGGTCTGGGGATGCCCCACAGTCCTCCAGGCGACTATTTATTTCGGTAATAAGGAATTTTGGCATAGCAACGCCCATGACAAATATGCCATAGGGCAAGAGTAGGCAATGCTGACCCTGGACTGCTAGTATCCAGCAAGTCTTCCATCCTGTCTGGTCTCTGATGAACCACATCGGACCTCAGGCAGATTCCACCAGGTAGGATAGGAGGATGGAAAGGACAGAAGACCTGCTGGTTAGGGCCACTCCAGAATCAGGGTCGCTTAGCCCTGCCATAGGGTCTGCTATCATTACCTTTTTGATTTTTGATTGAACCCGCCACACTTTGTTTAACCCTTTATTATTATGTTCTAATAAACAAGAATTAAAAAATGGATTTAAACCGTGGCAAAGAATTAAGCAGTAAGAAAGATTTATATTTAAAAATATAAAATACACACAAGTCACAGTACAGAAGCTTAAACTACTTTTATTAGAAAACAGTTGTGGACACTGAAATTTATTTTTAGCTAGTAGTGTGTGATGTAAGCTACCTATTTTGAACAGCTACAAGTAAACTGAATATTTAACAACATTGCTTTTAAACTGAATTTTTTTTGGGCAAGAAAAGCACCAACACTTTGGTGATCTGCAGGACCATGCAACACCGTGCCAAGATGCTGAATAATGCAAAATGAATTCCCCATGTCCCTGTGGATGTACACATAATGTCACAAAGTAATCGTGATGATGCTAAGTAAACTTATTCTCCTCCCTTCCAATAGCCTCCTGGCAAGCGTAGAACAGAAGGTGCAGGCCTTATGGCTGGAGATGGCACAGCTATTCCCAGAGGCCACCGCGGAGGAGTGGGTCCAGCAGCATGTCAGCGCGCTGCTGGAGCCCATCCGCAATCTGCTGCAGGACACGCAGGCCATTACCCAGGAGATGCTTCCAGAGCACGCCTGCCTGCCCCCTGCAGGCGAGGAGGCCAGAAACGGAGACCGACAGGACCAGTGAGCGTTGGCTTCAGTAGAGGCACAGAGTAGTGTCGCCTCACTCCATGTGATCTTTAATTATCGAGGTAATCGGGAGCCCCTGTCCCTCCTGCGCTCTATGGTTCAGCCTTTAGTTATTGTACATGAGCATACATGTCACATGGCTATGCATGTGGACAATTGGTAGCCTGGAAGTTTGGCCAGAGTACCCAAGGGTTTTGGTGCTTTAACTGTGAAATGCTTATGTAAAATATTTATTTGTATAAAAGGCTAACAGCTCAGGCCATAGCTTTTAAACAACGGTTCAGCCAAAATGTTAACCTCGTCGTAGTTAAGGTTCTACTGCACTTGATTGTGTATGTAACTGATCTGAGAGACGCAGACATTCCCAGCTTACACATAAAATTTTACTCACACCACTACTGTTCACTTTTTTTTTATTTCTGACTTTAGAAAGCAATGAGCATTGTGTAAAAAAAAACAGAAGAAACTGTGCTCTCATTCGCTTTCCTAAAAGATGATATGTTCAGCTAGAGCAGACGTCGGAGGTCCGCGTTGTAGCGAGTTTCCCAGCCGTGGTACTGTGCAGGCAGCGGTGAGCAAGGTTTTTGAAGCCTGCTTCTATTAAATGCTTGTAGTTATGGACTTTCTTTAGTGCAGAATGGAACCTTGCTGATCCTGAGGTACTTAAGTTAGTCCCATGCTACCGGTCCAAGGCCAATGGGTCGCTTTAGCTATAAAAGGCAGTTCCAAATACTGGAGACACATGCAGTTGACCAAATGAACATGAAACATAATCAGAAACCATATGGTCAACTATCACTATAATTAATAGTTGTACCAAGGATACCGGTGAGTCATGCATCTTAATTCCTTGTAGAGAGTATATGCATCTGAACCAGACATTTGTACACCAATTTAAAAAACTTTAAATATGAGCTGTGCATATTGAAGACTGTCGGGAGTTGTAAAATGGAGTAAATAAAAGTTCATGGTTTTTGATCTATGTATTGGACATAAAAAAATTCCCACAATGCAACAGTCTGAAGCATTACAGGCTGGTCAGTGGTCCTCCTGCTCGTCTGAGTCACTGCTATAGTCATCAGCCTCGTCCATTGCTCCATCATCATCATCATCTTCATGCTGAAATCGTTTCGGTTCTTCAAGTCCCAAAAACCTTCTCAGCAGCGTGGCCACAGCATCTACATCACTTCGGGATGGATAAATGGGAAACCTTTTAACTTTACATCACAGCTTCCTTCCAAAGAGGCTTTTAAAGCTGGATAATGTATTCTAGGCAGTTTTCGGGTTGATCATAATCAATTCATACAGGATTTTGCCCTCTTTTTTACACCTTAAGACTGGTTAACGATAAGCTAACATAAAGCTTAGTAGCTACTTTCTCAACTGCCTGACACTCTGGATAAAATCTGCTGAAGAATTACATGTAGATCTACCTGTTATTTAGGTGGACTGAGTTTAAACTACAAATTTTAATTGTTTTTTTAATTGGTTTTGCATTGGTGATCAATAGCTTGCTGGTTCGATTCCCCAACCTGAAAGGTACTACTGAGGTTTCCCTGAGCAAGCTACCACCCCCAAGCACTGCTCCCTGAGTGCTAACTGCCCACTGCTGTCACACACATGAGGACACATTTCATTGTTGCGCATTGTGTGCTGTGTCAACAATGACAATTAATCACTTTCACTTCAAATTTTAAGTAAACGGGTGTCTATCCTCAATTAAACCAAGTATATAAATAAAGAAAAAAAATGATTAAGTGGAGTTAAATTATTCATATCAATCACTACTTTGTTAACTTCAAAATTATTAAATCATTAAATTAATTATGACATTTATAGCTGGGCCCAGTCTGAACACCGAGTACACCTGTGTACTCCTACACACAGAGGCAGGCACAATCTTGGCAGGACTTGGGTGTAACGTGGCAAAGCCCAAATTGTAAGAACTCAAAAGAGTTATTACAATTTCAGTGGGTCCATACCTGCGTCCACCCAGAGTGGCACTTTGTGTCAGTGGGTGTGAGATGCCTGTCGCCAGACGTAGCACCACAAGGTAACCCTTCCCTAGGTAGCGAACCTTCTCCTCCTCAACGGTCACATCCCGCAGGTATCGCAAGGGCAGCACCACTGAAGGAAGGAGGGCAGAAAAGACCTTCACTTCCTTCTTGTTTGTGGGCAGATGACATCAAGCATCTGATTAACAGTTCAGAGCTGTACAGAACTGAACTGAACAGCTGTACTGAACTGAACTGAACAGCTTTACTGAACTGAACAGCTGTACTGAACTGAACAGCTGTACAGAACTGAACAGCTGTACAGAACTGAACTGAACAGCTGTACAGAACTGAACTGAACAGCTGTACTGAACTGAACTGAACAGCTGTACAGAACTGAACTGAACAGCTGAACTGAACTGAACAGTTGTACAGCTGTTCAGAGCTTCAAGTGGTGCTCACCTCTCTCTTGACCTTTCTTCCATAGGGTCAATATTCTGGCATACAAACTAAATGTCTTCAGCTCTATCTGCCCGCTGGTCTTGTCAAACAAAGCTTCCTAAAACCGTAAGTAGATCAGTACATGAATCCATGGGGGAAAAGGACCACAGCTGTTTGGCAAGTTCTACTGCAATAATGCAGCGGTCACATTAATTACATTTTGTTACTGATTATCAGACAAGTGAATATGTGATGCAGTCTCCTACCTCCCAGTCATCCATGTTCTGCAGAGCCACAAAGAAACAGCCTATCACATAGAACAGCTTCCATAATAAGCTATCTGAAAGTCAAAGAAATACAGCGAAATGAGACGTAACACTTTAGGGATGTCACTGTCATGTAGAGCAAGACTGTGGGAGGAGAAAAGAAAAAACCAATTCAACAAAGTGTCTATTATTGCTGTTGTTTGTGTATTCTGTGGCACACTGCAAATAATCAGACTTAGAGAATTTAGGGAAGATCGTGCATGTGTTTGACAAACGTGCTCTCACCCGAGCTGTAGTAGGCTGCTGCCAAACCGACTGAGGCTATACCTGCAGATACAAAAAGAACAGGCTACATCTGCACCGCCATCACCCAAAGGCAGGCGAGGGGGGGGGCATATTGCGACAACGAAAGGGGACGTACCGACCAGCAGGGACCAGGAGCGGATTCCGGGGGACCTTTTCAGATGCAGCAGAGAGGCTGTGTGCGCCTTCACTGTCATGTACCCCATCTATAGGAAACACGGGAAAATGTAGCCAATACCTACTGATCCAGGCGCGGAAAGCAGTTAATGCGGGGTGTGGTGCCCCCTTCCGATTCTCCCTGATGAAACCGTTACCTCCGGTGCTGTCCTTTTGTCTCCGCCGCGACTCTTATATCAGATATGATAGCTAGCTAATGAGTCCAATGCACGCAATATGGATTTGTAAATTATCATCAATCTTTGCAGAGTAATACTTGGTAAAGGCCACGTGAAGCTACCTCCTTACCTTCCTGCTAACTAGTCAAATGTACTGATCCAGCACTTGCAGTTTCCGACTAGGATCTACATACAGACCAGTAAAAACATCATCGCATTTTCTAGCCTTGTCTTGACGTAGTTAACAGCGACACCTTTGACTATACAACTTGCCTTTTAAAGATCCGGAATATTTATTCAGATGTCAGAACACGTCTCTATGAGACTTGGGGAAAATAGGGAAGCGTGAAAACATACCAGGCGGGTTCCACTTCCTTCCCCGGATCCTCGCGTTCCGATTGGCGGACGGCGACCGTTTGCCCCGCCCACTCGGCGCGTGCCGGGGGACCGCTTTAAAATGCGAAAGCCAACGTGACGCGTCGCGTCTGTTACGGTAACGACATTACTGTATTACCGTATTACTGTCCCTTCAAATTACGTAATGCGCCGCATAAGCATCGCGTTGCTTTTACACTAAAACAGCACAAAGAGTTAATCGGAGAAAAAAAAAAAATAGCCGAAAAGAGCGCAGGTCCGGGCGACGTTGCGGCCGCGCATGCGCCCTGCGATGGGAAGCGGGGCACAATGGCGTCGGACGGTGCGACTCGCCGTCACCGGAGCCTCGGCGGTACCGTAGCGCGCTGCTGCTCGGAGTCCGTCTCAGAACCAGCCGAGTGCCGCAGGCCCACTGTGGGATAAGCCGCGCGCTGGCCCGGCTTCGGAGACGGCCCTTTCCGGTAACGGCCGCGGTGCCCGCCGCTAGCTAAGCAGCCGGTGCTTCCCCCACACGCACCCCCAGGCAGACCGCGGCGACCGTTTCGGGGCTTTTCCCCCCCGGGTGTAAAACGAGCGTTGCGTCCGCTGGACTCGGTGAGTGTCGTGCTTTGTTCGTTTGGCCAAAGCGCCGCTTATTCCGTGCGCTTGTCCACTCGCGGCGCGGCGCTGTCACAGGGGTCACCTGAGGCCAGGCGAGGCAGACCGTTTTCTTTTCGGCCTAATAATAATAAAATAATAAATAATAATAATAATAATAAAATCAGGTCCCGAGAAACCGAAAATGTGCTCCTGGAAATGCAGGACTTTGTTGGCGGAGTGGGGACTTAATATCAGCGATACTTTTCCGGTACGAGTAGCTTTACTGAGCCGGTGCCTGTCTGTACTCACTCTCGGTACCGGCTAAATTCGGCGGTTACTTCACTAAGGACCGTGGATGAGCCGCCTCACTAGTTGTATCTATTTGTAACTAATAATTATTCTGTTTTTTATAATCTTATGGCTCCGTTTGATTCCGAATGGGGGTTTTTCCCCACCCATTTCCTGTTATGTTATTATGTTTAATCTGTCGCTTATAATTGGTTTATTTATTTGTCTCTCACACCGGTTAGCTGAAGTGCTTTCCCCCTTTAAATCGTCAAGACAGACGTTTTAATGACCTTCACTTTACTGTCCCTGATGACTGTCTGGCCGGAAAAGGAGGCATCCGTGGGGTGGAGTTAAATACCAGTGGAGAGAGTTTGAGATGGGAGGGGGTGACATAATTTAATACTTTACATACAACAGTCTGTTTTTTGTGGCGATGACTAAAGCCCAATTAATTGTGGTGGCGGGGGGCACGTCACCAATCTGAAATGCTGTTCTTTCAACCGCTGCCATGCACCTATTATAGCTGGCTTGTTTTGATAGGTTATGTGAGAAACATGTCAGAAGTGGCAATTGGAAAGCGAAAGGAAAAGTGTGAGAACTGCACAAAACAGGTGAGACTTGCACGTTATGCTCTGACTGCGCAAAGATCCCTCCACGTTTTATCAAAGCAAGCCATCAGACCAGGTCTGGCAAAGCCTAGATCATTAACAGGCATCTAACTGCCACTGGCCGGTCATTTAGATAAATTGGAAAGAATGCTATTGCTTCTTTTTACGCGTTGCTCTGCGTAGTTTTGTTAAGTAACAGTAACATTATTAATGGCAGTGCAGCAAGAAAGAGAGTAATGAAAACCAAGATTCCCCTCCCGAAAAAGCTGAGGTCAACGGCGAGGTACGTGTTGGACCAGAGTGATTCTGTCGTGCATATTGTTATGCAGCCCGACTTTCCTTTGTTCCGTATTCAGTTTTGCGGGACTTTAACACTATGTGGGATATGATTATTTACCAAGCTAACAATTCTTATCCTGACGTTTGTACTGCTCGGTGACCATATGAATCTTTCTCCCTCTTCGCGTCCCCGCTGCAGGCGAACGGAGGGGACCCCAAGCAGCCGGTGTTGCTGAGTGCCTGTCTGTCCTGCGACCGCTGCGTCTCGGACGAGGAGAGCCAGCGCATCTCGCAGCAGAACCTGCAGGCGATCTACAGGGTTCTGAGTCTGAACAAGGTGCCATGCCACTCCGCAGCATCCTGCAAGCATTCCCGGGGCGCCGTCAGCTTGGGGTCATACTCATGGAAATAATGGCCATGTTTATGTAGCTATTCGAGCGAGCTATTTGGCCGGGCTGTTGGATTGTGTGATTGTTGTGTTTTTGTGTTTATCAGTTACAGGTTTTTCTTGTGTTTTTTTTTCCCCCTTTCTCTGACGTCAGAGGTGTGATTCCTCCAAACACAAAGTGTTGGTGGTGTCTGTGTGCCCCCAGTCTCTTCCCTTCTTTTCCGTCAAATTCCATCTGGACATCCCCCAGGCCGCGCAGAAGCTCTGTGGCTTCTTGAAAAGCTTGGGTCAGTGACCGCACAGAGATATGTCTGTGGGGAATCAAATTAGGGCAGATTTTGTCTGTCTGTGTTTTGTCTGTGAACATCTCTTTCTTGCGACGTTATTGTATATCTGTGTGCTGGTGTTGTTTGTAACCTAAAGGGCATTATAATTGCTATGGATAATGTAAGCTTCGCAGTGGCTCAGCATGCATACTCTCCTGCAAGTGAATTTGAGCCACCGATTTTCCCATTTCCCTCCCAGGAGTGCACTATGTATTTGACACCACGTTGGCTGCTGGCTTCAGCATCTTGGAGAGCCAGAAGGACTTCATCCAGAGGTTTCGACGCAGACACCATGATAGCAATGCTCTTCCCATGTTTACCTCATCTTGTCCAGGTCAGCTGTCACTCTGAAATATCCCCATAGAATCAATGTTTTAAGGCCGTCAGTGCGCACAAGATTTATTTTGTAGGTGTCTTGACAGTCACTCTCCTTCCTTGAAGGATTGTAGATTTGCCCACTTGCCTTTCTTTAGATGATATCAGGCCTGATTAGATGCTGGATTTAAGCTGTTTCCCTGTTGAGACTGAATTTGTTTGACGTGCCATTTTTTACAAGCTTAACTGAATTTGCTACGAATTTGCCATTAGAGGTAGAATAGTAGCATGAGACTCTGTTATTCCCTTGAAGGATTACAGCTGAATACCCGATTATCACTAAACACTTGAGCACAATCAGCCTGAAAGCAGGGCAGTTTTGTCAAAGTCCACATTTCTTGTACTGAGTCTGTTTTAATAATTGCTAGAATGTGCTTGTATCTCTCCGGTTTGCATGATCTGCTTACTGAAACGCAGACGGGCCCCAAAGCTGCTTTTTAAATTAGCATAACCACAGAGCTGCTGGAAGGTAGTGCACGGCACACAGATAGTGCTGGGGTCCTGAGGATCAGAGATATGGGTGGTGGGGCATGTTCACGTCTGTCCTTTGGAAGATAGTGCTGTCACGCTGCTGGACATCTGTGCCCCTGGTGTTTTTTTTTTTAAATGTTTCACACTTTCCCACAAAACCAGTTATGCCTCATTTACTGCATGCTTGTGTAATGTGTGTGTGTGTGTGCATTCTTCTCTGCAGGGTGGATTCGCTATGCGGAGCGGGTCTTGGGCAGTCTGGTTACACCACTCATATGCACAGCCAAGTCACCTCAGCAGATCATGGGATCTCTTGTCAAAGACTTCTTCACTCAGCAGCAGGTCTTCTTGAATTCCCATTACTTATTACAGGTCTTTCTTCTCGATTCCAGTTACTGCAGACATAAGGAAGGCCGCACACTTCAGTCTCTGAATTTTCTCCTGCTGCAGCTCAAATAGTTGGTAGTTTCCTGAAGGTACAGTGTGGTCATTCAGGATGCGAGGTCTTATAACCCTTTTTAAAGCTCAAGGAATGTAGGGAGACATTGGGTTTCATTCATGAAACGTTTGTAAATTGACAAACACATTTGCAGGTAAAAGATTTTACTAAAATCTAATGCCACATTCACAAACTATTTTAAAAACAGATGGTCCCAACTGAAACATTGATAAATAGCGGATTTTCCCTCTGCGAATGATTTATGAAGAAATTTGTTCTGCTTGCGTTTTATGTATGAGACCCGTTGCCAGTAAGGAAGCTAAAATACTCAAAAAACAAGTCGGTTTCTCACACATCCATCAGAAAATAACGACAAACAATGCACTTAAGGTAACTGTCAGCTCTACAAGTGTCAGCTCTACAACAAACAATGCACTTAAGGTAACTGT
>JAODKL010000095.1:11786702-11801419 GCA_026780765.1 Petrocephalus schoutedeni
GTGCGATGGTGTGCGCGGGTGCACGTGTATGTGCGATGGTGTGCGCGGGTGCACGTGTATGTGCGATGGTGTGCGCGGGTGCACGTGTATGTGCGATGGTGTGCGCGTGTATGTGCGATGGTGTGCGCGGGTGCACGTGTATGTGCGATGGTGTGCGCGTGTATGTGCGATGGTGTGCATGGGTGCACATGTATGTGCGATGGTGTGCGCGTGTATGTGTGACCATTTGAGCATGTATGTGCGAGCGGGACCATGCCTGCTGCTCCTGACGGGCTACTCCGTCACCGTGCATAGCTCAACATAGCGCCGTCTCCGTCTTACGGTTATGGATTTTTTTATTTCATCGCCCCCCCCCCACCCCAGTAACTGAGCGGGCTCCATACCTGGGCTGGTGAGGAGCAGAGTCCAGCGCGAGTCCTGATCCGTCTCATAGCTCACGCGAGGAGCGGCCCGCGCCTGAAGAGCATGTGACAGGTGCAAGCCCATGTCAAATCCCAGCAGTACAAAGGCACACAAGCCAATCCGTCTTTTCATTTAAGCCAGCAGCATTACCTCTGTGGGCGTCACGTGATTCCCATAATACACCTGGGCCCCAGTGTCACTGCCATAAGCAATGCGCAGCATGACTTGTGGCAGAAAGTAGGCCCCGGGAAACAGGTCGCTGTAGACGGCGTAGTGCCGTGCGATGTTATGCAGGTGATGGGGCCCGGCGGTGCTCTCCCATTCCGCTTTCACGCGATCAAGCGGGATGGTAACTGTGGAAAAGAGCAGGGCGATGTGTTAACGTCAAACAGTTGATACAGGGGCGCAGTGTCTGCAGGATGCCTCTAGGGGGCGTGTCGCACATACACGTGAGCAGGCGTGAGGCTTTCTCCAGTTCCGGGTTACGTCGATTCTCTCTCAACACCCGATTTCTCTCCTTCACCTGTTCTTTACGGGACACACGACGGGAGGGCAGTCCGATGTTCACCAGTGGGGCATCTTGGCGTTTTGGGAGAAAGATGCTTACATTAGTGGCTACTTTAAGGGTAGTGGCAATACAGAAGCATGTAGGTCTTATATAGATCAACAACACTCGGGTTAATTTTATTACCTTCGTCTGGGTTTTCCTCTTTCAGGTATTGCCTGTAAGTTCTCCACCAGCATTTCTTGTTCTTTGCCTCTTCTGCGACCTTCAGGTAGCGTGTGAAGCTGTTGTACCTTTTGCGAGCTTCGGGGTCATTCAAGTCGATGTGGTCGTTGGGCATGGGACCCAGCGGGGCAGCCCGGCGGCATAATGTGGCTGTAGTTTCACAGGAAACCCCAAAGGCAGTCATCAGAAAACACAGAATGGCGGCTGTAGCTATCCATCATCCATCCATCCAGTCATTAATTTTCTGTTCCGTTTCTGTTTCCACCAGGGTCCGGAGCCTATCCCGGAAGCTAAGGGCACAAGGCAGGGAACTGCGTATGGGCCCCAATCACAGGGCACTCACACTATAAAGAAAAAACTCAACAAAATCAATGATTTAATCAAGAACCAATAAATAAATAATTACACAAAACAATAAAATTGGTACTGAATTTAAATACTACTTTGAAATTCACTGAGCATTGTTAAAACTATGCTTAAAGGATAAGACGTGCTTCAGGTGAAACAAAGCAAACTTTTTAAAATTCCATCAACACTGACTAAAATGCATAAATACAGTGATATAAAAAAAGACTGAATGGAAATTTCATTATTAATGACTTTCACTACCATAATACACTGCTATTTTCCCATGAACTATGGAGTTTTTCCAAAAGATGGCAATACAGATAGCTTGTGATATCAGGATATCAGTAAGCTTGAAAAAATGAAAAATGTCACCAAATGAATTGCAAACTGCTGATTATTTTTCTATTAACTTAAAATTAGAAAAAAGAAAAACTAAAATCAAAAAGCAAAGGTGTAAAGATAAAATAAAACACAAACCTGGGCTCTAATTTATTGGCTCTAACGTAATGGAGGGATGAAACATTGTTATAAAACATTAGACTCAACAGCTTAAAACTTGACATTTATTTAATTGTTGATGGGCAACATCAGTGGCAGAAATGCTCCCTCCAACCAGCCGTGTGTGTGTGGAGTTTCTGTGTTCTATGGGTTTCCTACCCCTGTCCAATAATGCACAGTTAGGCTAACTGGTGTTTTCAAACTGCCCATTGTGTGTGCCCTGGGACAGAGTGGCATCCCAACCAGGGAGAGCCCCAACCTTGTGCCCTAAGGGACAGTCGTCACGCCTCCCTCCTGTGAACCAGGACAAGTGACTGGGAGATGGGTGGATGCATAGCATATTAAAAATAGAGTACCGTTCATATTTATTGCTGTAACGTTACAGCAAAGACTAAAACCATGGATCAGAGACGCAAGAGATCAAAGCTAACTGATGGCTCCACAGTAGATGCAGTAACTCCTTTCTGTATACAGTAACATCATATTCAATACCTCTTGACCACTCTGTTTGACGAACGTTTATTGTATTTATTAATACAACTAGCGAGCCTGACCTGGGTGGTCTTATGGTTACAGTAACATACGTGTATATAAAGCGGCTTAGGGTCACCGTGGACGGAGAGAATGGGCGAGTCACACTGCCGTGGGCCATAAGAAATGCAAAACTCGGACCGTTTACATACATCCGCACAAACCAAGCGACGGTATCTGACAAAAAAGACAAAGGGCCAAATTACAACAATACAAAACTAGATTAAATACGCGGGGTGACCGCCATCATTTGCACGACCACCGCAGAGACGCATAGCCGGCGATACGGCCCGCCGCAGTACGACCCGCACGTAACCCGAAATTTCACTTACAGAAATTGCTACGTACCGGCGGTCCCGAAGCCCTTCGCGGTGCTGACCCCCAGACCGGCGGGCGACCGCAGCGCGGCCCCGCACAACGTGCGCCACGCCATTTTCCCAGCCGGCGTGACGACAGACGCACGTAACCCCCGCGGTCACGTGACTACGTGCGCGGTGACGTGTGCGGGTGCGCGGTGACGTATGCGGGTGCGCGACGTCATCCGCACAGGGATCCGGCTGCTGCCCATTCTGGAAATATACAATTCCGAGGAAGAAGGAGCCGGAAAAATACAGTTTTTACACCTCGAGTAAAGTTCGCGATAAGAAGCCAGTTCTGAATAACAAAGTAGGTATTCTGCTTCGAGAAAGACCGGTTCCTTCGGGTATTTTTTATTGAATAAGAGATGTGTGATGATTGTAATGTGCCGTACCTGGAGGTCTGTGCACTTAATTCATTCATATAGATAAATGGCATTCGTACCTTTACGGGAATTAAACGTGCAGCTGTCTATTGTCATGGTTATTATCGGTCTATTTAGTCACCTGTCAGCTCTGTTAATAAGGCAAGATGGTGCCTATACAGTCTGGTGCCTATACAGTCTATCCAGTCGTTCAGTTCCTAAGTCTGAGGCTTGTTTATGAAATAGTCATTGTAGTTTAATAGATATTTAAAATACAGTGTACGCGCACATCTACTGAACATTATATGCGTAATGTCAGATATATATATGATGACTATTATATATTACCTGGTGTGTAGCTGATATGTGGAGGATCTTTTATTTAGAGGGAAAGTGAAAGTTAGAGTTAGGTAGAGATTTCAGCCTCGTTACTGAATGTGGCTTCTGGTTATAAAACTAACTATGCAAAGGGGAAAATCCCATTTCTTTGCCTTTCTTTCTTATCAGGCGATATTAGGAGATCTGCAGCGATGTCCCAAAATTTGTGCTGCAGCATCTGTTTGGAGCAGTTCAGGGTTCCAGTGACTATTCCATGTGGTCACACCTTCTGTCAGCAATGCATCACGGTCCACTGGGACAAGAAGGCCGAAGCCAGGAGGGATATACACTGCCCGATATGCAATGAAAGGTTTGACCCCAGACCCACGCTGAAAAGAAATGTGACTCTGTCTGATATGACAGAGACAATGCAGCAATGTGCAGAGAGCCAAGGTGCCACGGCAGCGCCCAGGCTGAACGCCGTGACGGCACAAGCCCAGGTACTCTGCGAAAGGCACGGGAAGGCCCTGGTCATCTACTGCAAAACGGACGGCATGTGCGTCTGCTACGAATGCGCAATCAGAGAGTGCAAAAGCCACGAGCAGGTCCTGGTGGAGGACGAAAAGCAGAGGCGCCAGGCGAGTGACGCTCGCTCTCCTCTGATTTGTATAACTCATGTCACCTGACCCCCTGATCTCCTTTTAAAATGTCAAGACAGAAAGTCTGCTGTAGTCCAGAGCATGCATGTGTGCGTTTTACAGGAAGGGCTGAAGAAGAAGAGCAGAGAGGTGGAGAAAATCAAGGAGGACACGGAGAAGAAGGTCCAGGAGCTCTCCGAGAATTTTAACAAAACCAAGGTCAGAGAGGAGCTTTAGGGTGAAGTTTAACGTTCATATTTTGTTGTGAGTTTGAGTTCTTCTGTCTTGGTGTTTCCCATTGATGGAGCCTCTTCCATCGCTTCATCTCATTTTCCACAGGTGTCCCTGAAGCAGACCTCCATTTGGGTAAATGCGAAGTTTGCTAGCCTGGTGAAAGTGCTGGCAGAGAAACAGGAATCAACACTAAGATTCATAGAGCAGGAGCAGCAGCTGGTCCTGAGCGAGGCGGAAGCTAACCTCGGTGCACTAGAGGACAGAGCCCAGCAACTGGGAGAGATCCAGGGCCAGATAGCTACTCTGCAGGCCATGTCTGATATCCAGCTCATTCAGGTAAGTTTATGTCTGAGTGAAGAGGCTAACCTCAGAGTCCCACCATGTTCTGGCTCCGACCTGGTCGCAGCGGCCGGTCCCCTTCACTCTACTCAGTGCTCGTGATCCCACCAGAAGCTCAGCAGAGCAGTTCAGAAGTGTCCCAAAAGCGGCTGTCCACACGGCAACTCAGTTTTGCCAGATGCCACTTCTGGGATGTTTCTGACAGTTCTTCAGGCTGCCAGTCAGGTAGCGCTCACATCACGGAGAAGGATACATGCGAGCATTTTCGTCCAGCTCACAGGCACTGCATGTGAAATGTAGATTATAATTATGATGAATACAACCACAATCTCCTATTCATGTCATTCAGAACTGGACTTGACTAGTAGACGACTTGCCCACAGTAACAGAGCAAAAATCAAAGGAAAAAAACCAACTGAAAAATTAGCGAGCCAACAAAACGCTCTGCTTCTGAAATGCTTCTGGCGGCAGCTGAGGACTTGCAGTGAACAGAGTGAAACCACATCGCAGCCGGAATGCGGCACGGCCGCTCTTGGTGCAATTCTGTGGCGTGTCACAGAGAAATTGAGCAATGTAGGAGTCAAAATGGACTACCAGTAAATTAGAAAGTATGTATGTGCATGTGTGTAACTTCCCTGCTGAAACAATTTTGATTGTTTGTCAATGGTCAATAATCTTTCCAGGAGTCAAGATTAGTCGAGGTCCCTCAGATGAAAGAGATTCCTTTGGACGCCCCCACAAACCTACAGGGCAGACTGTCCTTGGTCACCGATGTCTTGTCTCAAATTTCCAAGTTGGTCTCGGAAGACTTGGAGAAAGCAGTAAATGCAGTTCTTGGACAAGACAAGCAAGGTATTTTGGTTGATTCTCAGGTCCAAATTGGTAACATGTAACCTTTGACCCCTTATTGACGTGTATGTCACGTCTGTTTAGGATCACCTCAGGATAAGCGCCCTGTGCTTGCAGTAGTCCCAAGCCCTGCTACACCTTGTTCTCCAGCAGTCAAAGAGGGACTCAGTGCATGTAGGTGTCATTTTAGGACTTTATCCTTGCTATTCTGGAACATAAACATTTTGACTATATCAACTGTTTTACTGTAATATTTCAGTAGACTATCATTTTATTTATAATGAACAACCTTCTTGCCTGAGAGGAAGTTTGGGATAACAGTTGATATTTATGAAACATTCTCTCCTCTCACACAGTCCACTGCACCCTCACGTTTGACCCACGCACTGCCAACGCTCATCTGCAGCTGTCCCAGGGGAACCAGCGAGCAGAGCATCTCGTCTCAGGCCCCCGCCAGGTCACCCCGCACGAGGCACGGTTTGACACCACGTGGCAGGTGCTGTGTTTCCAAAGTTTCAGCAATGGGCAGCACTACTGGGAGGTAGAGGTGTCAAAGCCTTGGGCCTACATAGGGGTGACGTACCAGGGGATCCCACGCAAAGAAAAGGGCAAGCGCTGCATGGTGGGCATGAACGAGCTATCGTGGAGCTTGCAGCTAGATGAGAGACAGCTGAGCGCCTGGCACAACGGCAGGAGAGAGACCGTGGCTGGCCAATCTCGGCATCACAGGATTGGGATGCTGCTGGACTATGAGGCGGGGACTCTGACCTACTACGGGGATGGCCAAGCCCGCCTGCATGCCTTTCACTGCGCCTTCTCTCAGGAGCTCTTCCCAGCCTGCTGGATTGGCGAGGGAGTAAGCATCACCCTCTGCTCACCCTGACAGCAAGACAGCAACCGGTCCAGTGGGATTGTTCTCCATTTACAAACAGGATGTTACCTGTGTCTGTTCCACCCAACCTGCTTCTTAGTGATCATGATGCGTCTTTTTCCTGTTAAGAGTCCCCTTGCTGGCTTAGAGCCTTGTAGTGCTGAAGTCATGTCGTTCTTTGGAGTTTCAGCATGGCCATCTTGCATGACATTTCATCTGAGCCAGGAGGAACTGTAAAGCACAGTTTGAATTTTTGATGCTGTACATGACCCTGCGGGAGACTTAATTTGCACAAGCTTTTCAGCACATGATGCAGGTAGTTGATGACTGTTAGCGTAATATGGGTAGGTTGGTAAAGCACATTATTGATGCTCAGTAAGACACTAAACACTTCACACAAATTTGGTTTAATAAAATTCAATTCACAGTATTTAAGTCACACACAAAATCATGCGTCATTTTTCCAAGTTCCACTTAATGCATACATTAGTGAGACAGGATTTTAATAGTGTTTTTCCCCATACAGTTATGAAAGAGAAGGGATAGTAATGCATAGCCATTTCAAAAGTGCAAGACTTGCTATCTGCGCGGAACAGCCATCTGCTTAGTGCCAGCAATAGAGAGGGTCTACAAGACTTGCAAACAAGGTGCTCAACTAAGAAGTTACAAAGTGCCTTCAAACAACTTCATTTACAAGGAAAAGAATGAATGACAGAATACTGACTAGGCAGATGTGAGCAAACTGACATAGATTTAACTGAAACGTCACCATCTATGGAGATTTACACAACCATGAGGGGAGAAGCTCATGGTCGTTACTTGTATATACACACATTTGAAAATGCACATTTAGCCATTTCCTATGCTTCCAATATAGCCAAAACTAGTCAGGAGCACTTGCTATGTGGCTTCACCCAAAGATCCCATCATTTTCTGGTCCCTTTTACTACAGGGTACTGTAGCTGTATCTACTGTGTGCTCTCTTACCAACAGAGCTATTACACAAAGAAGGTCAGTCAGTCAAGCCCTGAACATTTGAGCTGCATCAGTCTCTACCAGAAAACGTCACCCTGCATTTAATTCAACTTTTCACATTAAATTCAACATAACATTCAGGGAAAGTTTTGTCACCAAAACATCTAGGTGATAAAATGCCAGAATCCACTTCCTGAAATATAATACTACTACTTTTTAGCAAATAATGCGCTCATACTGGCCCTTGTGTGATGTACTCCTGGAGACAAGGAAAGGTGAGTTAAAGATACGGCTGTAGATGTTCCGAGGAGGGCACTGGAACAGTGGTGAGCACAGGCTGCACAGCGCACCTCACACCCAGGTAAGAAGAGGAGGCGACAGCGGAAGGATCCAAGCTGCAGCAGGTGGGACTTGTTACCCTGGCCTCTACTGAGTCTTCTTGTCTTCAGGTGGCGAATAGGGTGGGGGCTTGTCCTGTAATGCACATCGAAAGCCAAGCGGCTAAAATGCACGAACCTTTTGCAGTTTGAGATTCATCCTCCATCTTAAATTACCCACCGTTGAAAACAACAATCAAGTTTCCTATCAGGACAAAAGAGATGAAGCCCACACAATATAAACATTTGTTTACAGAACAAGAAGACCTTTAATTTCTTAATTTGCCAAGCCCTCAATTATGTACCAGTTACTGACCAGCAACACTAATATACAGTACTGTGCAGAAGTCTTAGGAAGTCAAAGAAAATGTTAAAATGATTCTCATGTTGCTATTAAACTGCCAAAGTGTGTTGGCGTAACCGTAACCATTTTAAAACCTCTCCTAGAGTGATCTCAGTAATACATCCATGTATTTTTGACTCAACTCCCAGCACACCTCGTATGGCTAACTGAAACATCACTGACTTTTTCCAAACCAATTCAATTCAGTGAGCTGGTGGTGAAATGTAACAAATACATGTGACGACAGAGGTGGCCCTGTTCATCTAGCCATCCAACACAATATCAGTGACTTCTTGGAGCGCAGAAGAAATACCTGTTAATTTTGTGTTATTCATTTTCAGATGTTCAGATGTTATACTGTGTTTTTGTTCTGAGCAAATATATATTTACTATCCAGAAAAAATTTTTAAAATTTGACTGCCTAAGACTTGCGCAGTACTGTGTGTAATTCTGCTGGATCATTCAAATTCATTAAAAAACAAAAACAACATGAAACGCTGCCTAGTAACAAATGCACAGAATGCACAATTTTGATACGTTAATACCAGAAAGGTTCTGAGTAGAGAACATCTCACTGGAGTGTGAAATTCAGTCTCTTAAAGCCTTTATAATTTATAAAATTTCTAAAAACATGACTTATTTTACTGAACAGCAGTTCATGCTCGTACTTTGGTAGCCTCATGTCGTCTAACTAGTTGCCTTGAATTGACTTCTTTTTGGGAGGCTGTTATAACCTAGTTAATATGTTTTAGATGACTGAAATAACCTAGCCAGGGGCTCCACTGGATCTCGTTTGGACAGTTCTGGTGTAGCAAGAGCTTTGGTGATGAGAGTGGGGGGACGGCAAAGTACAAAATGGAATAGAAATTAAAACACTGGCCGAAAGGCATCTTAGAGAGGCCATAATTTAGGCGTTAATGATCAGCTTTAATCTCTTCTAGTAAAAAGGGTAGATATCAGTAATCTGAAATATCTCAGGGATTGCATATGAATTGTAAACCTACTATCTGCTGTAAGTGGCTTTGGATAGAAGCATCAGATTAATGAGTAAATGTAAATATTACATATTCCTAATTAACAGGTGAATCCAGTCCTCCAAGTAGCCAACATAATTTCTGGTTTCGCGTTTTTATTCACATTAAACTGAAAAAACGGAACGCCAAAAGAAATACTGAGCTGCGACAGAGAGGTTACTGGTGACATCAGTGAGAGTGACTCATCGCAGGCGGTACATAGGAGTGAGATGGTGCGGGATTCACTCACGTGCGGCAGGTAGACGTGAGGGGGAGGGGCACAGCTTGCACTGGCTGCTGCCTCTGCTGCCTTGGCCTCGGCTGAGCATGTGAGAGAGAGACAGTGCGTATGCGTGCCAAGGAACACACCGGCCCTCACATGAGCCAGCTGCACCCACCACTGCATCTCATACCTGCTGGAGTGTTGGGAATGTTAGGATCAAAAGGGGCTGGGGCCAGTGGTCCAGAGTAAGGTGGGGGAGGCATGTAGCTTGCACCACTGTTCAAGTTAGGAGGCCCAGGGTAGAATGCTCCTGCTGATGGGAAAGAAATGAGAACAGTCAATATAGACAGAACGTGAAAATATTATTCCCTGGAATGATGAGCACACAGAGACGGAAAAGCAGATGGGTACCCTGAGGCGGAGGTCCTGGGTAAGAATAGCCGGGTGGAGGTTCTGCTGGGTACATCCCATTAGCAGGAGGGGGCGGGTATGCAAATGATCCATTGGCCATATAAGAGCAACCAAATGCCCCAGTCACTGGCTGGCCTCTGGAGGCTGGAGAGGACACATTAAGGGAGATTCAACACAAGGGTCCTGCTTCGTCACATTCACTATACGGTGCTAGTCAGAAGCCTGGAAACACCTACTGAAAAGCATGTTTTTCCTTAATAAGATAAAGCATAGATCAAGGTTATGCAAGTATTATCTTGTGAACAAGGAAAGAGACTGAGAGCTATGGAAGATGACCTGGACCCCCCAATCTCCCAACCCTAACCCTCTAGAGCTGATGTGGGATGCGCTGAATCAAAGACCAAGAGCAAAGAAGCCAACTTGTGCCCAGAACTTGTGGGAACTCCTTCAGGACTGCTGGAGAAGCATTCCAGGTGGCTACATCTGGGAGCTGATTGAAAAAATACCATGAGTCTGCAATGCTGCCATCAAAGCAAAAGGGGGCTATTTTTAAGGGAAGAGGGAAGAGGCCTAAATCTGGAACACTTCCCTTGTTCATTGCAATACTTAATATGTGTTATTCATTGACTCAATTCATTGACTTTTACTATAAGGTGAATAACAATAAGACGAATGTAATAAAAGCAGGTGTGTCCAAACTTCTGAATGGTATTGTATTACACATCCAGTGTTATTTCTGCCCCCTGGCCAATAAGAAAACTCCTGTATTTCCAACAAAAGGTATGCATTATTTTGTATCTCGTATTCATCTTTTTATACCTAATGTTTTAAAGCATTTTTTCATGAATGTGCTTCTGTGTTATATAAACATTTTGTTTTTATCCAGTGTGACCAGATTATGCCTCATGTCTGGGATGACGGGATTGAGTACCTTAAGGCTACAGCCTAAAACCACGGAAAGAGCTACTTCAGGTTTTATAAACTACTTTACAACTGAAAGGCTCCTGTGCTTAACTAAATAATTCAGTTCTTCTTGTATTTTGACTGGTTCGTTTCCTTGATTGAAAAACTTGTCCAGCGGTTTGACATTAACATTAGTGACACATCAGGGTATCCCGCAGCGCTTCATACTTGCCGCCTTGACAACGTCCCAATGGAAAAAATAAATAAAACACAAATAAAAATCCTGCCGCATATACACATCCACAGACCGTAAAAGAAGACGGCATCACAATGAGGTCGAATAGCATAGCGGCCTCTATTGGTTACATATGTCACTACGCCATCTAGCTCCTGTCCCAAAGCCAAAATTCCATCTGAGCTTTTTTTTATCGGGAAGATGCTAAATCTTCCAGCAACTGGATATCATACAACAACCTGCCGCCATGGGGAGGACACTGAGGTAAGATTCATCTAAACTAAACATAAATTAATAGTGTCCAATCAACTGTTTGCTCATATCTGCCATTTTGTTTCTTATTAAGATCTGCAATTTGGTTGCTTATCAGGGCTTTCTCTAGTGTACAGTAAAGGGTGGTAAAGAGCAATCAAAAATATCAGGCTACTTTGTTCAAGTATCTACAGTTTGTAGATCTGCAATTGTTTAATATAAAGAGTAAATAAAGTTATGATGATCCCCCCCCAGGTCCTCGAGAAGGTACCACCTTAACTAACCATTTTTCTGTGGGAAACACTGCACAAATCCTGCCCTAGCTCAAAGTGCCTGAGATGACGTGGATTATCTGATCACCCTATTTTATCAAAAAACAAAATGTTTATATAACACAAGAAATGTGATCCGCCTGTGCTTTGCTAAAATCGGGGCATCTAAATCTCTGAAAACTGACAAAGGGCCAAGTGAGATTTATCACCAGGCAGGCAGCCATTTCTCAGCAATGGCATCAGAATATCCCACCTTGTGCTGCGACCTGAAGCATGTACTGTCCAAACTCAATGGCCCCTCCTGCATTGAAAACCAGCTTGAAGGTTGCAGATCCCTCCCAGCCTCCTGAAAAATGACCATCCCATAAATGACAAATACCCAATGACTGAACGAAAGCGAAATGGCCGAAACTCTGCAGAAACGTACCACCGGGCTCTGCGCTCACTGTGCCTTTGATGTAGTTGGCTCCAAGCACAGGCTGCTTTACCTCACAGTTCTTCATCAAATAGAAAGGCATCATAAAGGACTGAAGTGCATCCCGTCCCTTGGCCAGGAATATCACCTGCATTGACAATACATCGAAAAGACACATTTATGCATCTATTTAACTGATGACAGATACTGGGGTATATACCATTCTTTTTTTGTTGTTTTTTTTTTTTTACTTAATGAAAGCTTCAGTTTATTATGAATTCAGAACAGAGATTTACAATACAGTTTTTAACTGTTTATTCTGTTATAAACTTTGGGAGACAGATTCTCTTGGGACTTAACCTGTAAACTCTTGTTCCTAAACTAGCACAGCATGTCACTCTCAGTTTCTCTTGGAGCCTATTTTTAAATCATTTAATCCCTTGCGATACCAAGTATTGCACTTATTTTGTTATTCGTCTACTCTTAAGGTGTCCTCCTCTGAACCTTCTCTCCCATTCCCCTACCCGGTACGGGGTCAGGTAGACACTGCCCTTCTTGCTCTTCCTGAAGGCCTCCGGGAGGGTTTCTGTGTCACTGAAGACAAGTTCCACATTCTCATACGTCATCAAGACACTGCAGAAACATGAAGTGAGAGGACAGTGAGAACCGTGCTGCTGTATCCTGACATTTATAAAGATGCATCCAAAACATTCTTTCAATACGCACTTGAAGATTTGCAGAGAACCTTACACTTATTTCAGTTCATATCCAAATGTATAGCTAGAAACTTTAAACCACTGGGAATGTCTTCACAGGGGCAGAATTACCATAAGGCAAGTGTGGGCAGCTGAATGAGGCCCACAAATAGGGTCCTGGTGAAAACAGAATTTCCAAAAGTTACATTTATAACATAATATGATCGCTTGACTTAGAGACATATGTTTAGCGACAGTTTTCAGCATGGACAAAGTAGGGCCCCGTCGCGGCTGTAATGGACTATTAACACTTTGATATTTTCTTTTCACACTGGATTCTTGTGGTACCGGTTGTTCCACTGCAGAATTGTACAAAGACGTGGAGAGAACACAATTGAGCAAGCGCATGGATGGAGGTAATTCGAATCGAATCTAATCCCAGGGGCGGAGTAATGCATAGACTACAGCCTAGGACCACGGCAAGAGAGAGAACGACTGAACTTCTTAAATCTGGCCGATCGATCCGCTGGCGCAATACCCCCCTCCCCCCGATCGGCGAATTTCGCCGACGGCACTTCCACTTTCACCCTGAAGGGTAAGTTCTACTGCTGGCACCCCCAGCATTGCTTAACATATTATTGATGTTCTATCGTTTTAATTCCCCGTCGTTTCCCTCAGGGAGGCCCTACCCGTGTCAGCCTAGGGCCCCCCAAGAAAAGTTAATCCGCCCCTGTGTCGTCAAGTACTGCATAATGACTTATTACAGCGTAAGCCGCCTGACTACCTACAAGAAACAAGTCGTGTAAATAGTGCTTTAAAGATTGGACGTATTTGAAAACCTAGTAAAAAGGGTGGCCGCACGGAGAAAGGGCACCATGCAGGCGCAGAGCTCACGCTGGCCGAGTTAAATAGGACCCGAAACAAGCCAAGAATATCGCGGTATGTACTTTTAGAAGCGCCTACAATAACGACGCTGCGGAGGCCCACCTGTTTACATATTCCCCAGCGGGGCATGATACGTGTAAACACAGTGCAACGTGTGCAGCCAGGAGTATAATATTCAGCCGAAAATAGAGCAGGCCGTTTGCGGGTATCTAACCAGAAGCCGCTTTTTTAGCGTCTAAACAAAAGGGACCAAATAGACGCACGTTCACAAACCCACGCCTTATATTATAAAGGCACAAAATGGTGTAATTCTATTAAAATACTTAAACACAAACGTAATTTATTCGCCAATTCAGCACTGAGAGAAACGTTTAAAAGAACAGGCGCACAGTTCCCAAATGACGTGTTATATTAGCCCTTAGCTCTCGGGATGGGAGGCTGCGGCCGAGACCCCCGGTGACGAGCCGCCCGCTCGGCCGGCTACCTTTCGCTGTTGTTGATGATGACGCCGCCCGATTCCGAGCAGTTCTTGTTGAGGGCCATAGCGGCGAGGCTCGGCGGTCAGCGACTCGGCCGTCTGCGGCGCTCCCGGCGGGACCGTTGGTAGCTCCGCGGCTCGCCGAGGCGCTCGGTGTCCGGAGCTGCTCCGCTGCCCACGTCACAGGCCGGCACGCGCACCTGCACTTCCGGCTCGCGCGGCGCCTGCGCGCGCCGCTCCAGAAGATTCTCGCCGACGGCCGCGCGGGCTCCACTTGCTTTGCTTTCTGTTTTTTTTATTTATTTATTATTATTACTTTATTTTAGAATTTGTTGAGATGTTGTTTTTCTGTTGAACGTATGTTAACATTTTTTGTTTATTAGTCAAAACCAGTACAAGCACAATTCTAACCAAAAAACGCTATATTCAGCTTGGAATCTTACCCTTTTAGTTCAGTACGTTTGTTTCATTATAATTAGTTTGTCTGTTCTCCCCAGGCTCGCCAACTGTGGTCAGCTGGCTGGCGTGAGATTTTCGATTCGAGACAAGTGTGCACACGCATTTGCATGCATGCAATTTTACTGCCTTGTAACTAGCCTTCCATAGGCGTGAGAGTCCGAGCCGCCACGCCAGACGCCGGAGAGCCGGCAGCCCACTCTCCCTGTGTTTTGCGGAAGTCCTGCCACAGGCCATTTAAATTGTCTGTAGTGTCTAATTATGTATCTGAGCATGTTTGTGCCTTATGATGGGGCTGGCACCCT
>JAODKL010000095.1:11875246-11886486 GCA_026780765.1 Petrocephalus schoutedeni
ATGAAAATTTGAAAAAATTGAACTTTTTGTGAAATTTGCTCAACATCGCATTTGGAGCCCCCCTCCCCCTCTTGGGAGGGGCTGAGAGAACCGTGCCCATAGGGCGCATTAAAAAATGCGCTGTCAGGACTGCACAAACAGATACGGAGCGGCTGCGCACTTAAACACACACTAGTGTATTTTTACAGGCATACGCCGTAAAAGCTTAGAACTTCCACAAAAGTCGCACTTGCTCCTGTAAAGTCCAGAGGTTCCACTAGTGGCCAAAACTGTTGAAACACCTAGAACTTTTGGGCTTTACACTTTAAAGATTACTACACGATATTGCTGGGATGTTTATAAACAACCAAATAATGTTACAAATATCATACACTGGACGATTAAATAAGCAACTGGAGCAACAGCTGAATAAGAATCTCTAAAAACCGAAAGTGTTTCCGCAGTCTTGGCCTGTGGTGTACGTGCACGCGTCCTGTAGCCTGCAGACAGACACACGAGAGCGGCGACGGAGAGGAGCGGCGACGGAGAGGAGCGGTGTAGGCCACTGCATTCCTGAGCAGGAGGGAGGACTGTGCCAGCCCGCCACAGCGACCGCTCTCCCCGCAGTGGGACCTCTGTGCACAAACACGCCAAAGTAGAAGATCTCCTCTTTCGGACACCGATCCACCGCGCGGCTAAATACACAGCCCCCGTTGTCAGCTTTGTGCTGATCAAGTCCGTATTTTTCTCTTATAAGCCAGACGCAAGCATCTCTCTCTGGTTTAACTGCGCAAAGACACTGCAAGCCCCATCTTGCATTGCAGGAGAGGAGCGATTCTGACACGACAATCACCAAACCACTAACCCGAAGTGTCATTTCTCCTGGGGGAAGTGCATTATGGGTGAGGAGGCCCGATTTCCAATGTACAAAATACTTATAAAACCTATAAATCAGAATCAGGTTTAATACTTATCAATAATGTCTTCCCAATAGACACTGCAGTGTATTAAACAACTTGTTACTTACAGATAAAATACTGTATAATGTTCCTTTTCTGCCTTAAACAGAAAATCAATGGGGATTTCTTTTACACATTTATTTTCTCAGGCAGGACAGAAATAACCCCTTACGCTTAACATTCTTTTCACTGGACTTGAGGATTATTACTGCTGGAGCAACAGGACTCCAGCGGCTACAAAGTGCATAGTGTACATCTGAGATTGTGCTTTCCTGTCATTCTGACCAAACGCCCTGAACTGTGGGGCATCATGTAGCTGGATGGGCATTTGACAAAGAATACCACAGTTCTGTCTCCCCCCCCCAATCCATACTGCAAGGTTACTACATCTTGTGTTTAGGACTTTCTAAACTGCACAAACGTACAATCACACTAATGCATCACTATCAGAAGCACCTGCTTTCCTTCCAAGAGCATAAAAATCACACATGTCCCTATATTACACCAGCAAGCTGATGTTATCCCACGATACCGCATCCTGACTAAAACGCCCCACGCCAGGCTCCCACATTCCGATGCTGTTCATTCATCCAAATTAACGCTCTTTCAGTCCAAAATGCTTAAAATGGCTGAAAGTTTGCCCACAATCCAGCAGCTTCTTGACGGTCACCAGAGACTCGAAGATGGGGGCTTTCAGACCCTCGTTTGCAGGCGCTTCTGCAAATAACGGACTTAATCCGCATTAAGTAACAGAAATCCCCGGCACCGAAATCACATCAGACGCTAATATACTTTCACCCCGAACCACACAGACTGATGTTTGAGTTACTCGAACCCACAAACTGCGCCGAAACTGTAATAATCTGCTTTTTTTGCTATTTGCAAGCTGTTACAGTAGCCTGTACTAGTAAAGGAAAAATAAGCAACAGGTGCTTCCTACGATGAGAGAGACATTTACATCATATTTAAGCCTTTGATCGATTTACACTCCGATCCCGAAATCCCGTAATGCGAAATACTTACTTCGGTTTGGCGACCGGGGCGCGCTTCGGGCGGATCGCCGCGCTGCTGCGCACTTCGCCGGCGGCGCTCCCACGGACCCCGGCCTCCCCGCACCGGACCCCTAACAATTTCCATGACAATCGGACGCGTTTTTAGACCAATGAGTTCCTTCAATGGCCTTTGTCAGCTGACTTTGCGCTTTGAGTTGAAAAGCACCCCTATAAACTGACAGAGGGACGCAAGCAAGGAATGGTGTCCATGTGGAGAGAGCAATAAAGATATTTGTATATTGAAACATTATCATCCGTAAATTGCAGCGCTTTGTTTTAAAGTCTCCTTTGTATTTTGAGCACTTGGTGCTTTCGTAGTTTTGAAACGTTTCTTTACTGCACTTCAGCCGAAACAGAAATACAATTGTTCAAATAAAGGAAAAATAACTTTCCGAAATTCATTCAAAAACGTAAATACAACTTTTATTCTAAAGAGAAGAATCAGTATCCATCTCCTAACCATTTATCCTGGTCCAGGGAGACCAGAGGCACATTCATACATTATGGGCAATTTAGGGACCCCAATTAGCCTGCCTGCATGCCTAGGGTCAGGAGAAAGGCACCCACAAGGGGAGGGCGTGCAAAGCCCCCATTTAAGGTGGCTTTATTAAAAAAAGATATCATTGTTTACATTTTTGTGCTTTTTTACAGTATGGGAAATGTATTATTATCAAATGGCCGACAGGTTCCCCAATTTCAGCATAAATTGTGTCTATCATATGATGTCTGCTACCTACAGGTTCTCTGCGCTCTTGCATTAGGACACAGCTTATTTCAGAGGAAACGATGGGTATATTATATTCTTCCCATGAAGCTTTAACACACGTAGTCATTGTCTAGGCCCCCGTAAATACTGTATTGTAATATTGTTCGGTCAGTTGCTGGCAATCGAAAGGCAAAAGGCGGCACTATGTCAGGACCACGCACACGCACAGATCCTGGGTAAATTTTGGGTCAGTCAGATGTGTGAGCGACAGCGGCGGGCGACTCCCCTGCACTCCAGGTGTGCTCAGTGAGTCACACGCAGGTCAGGCTGCTTAGCACGGAGGCCGGGGCGGGGCAGGGCCCACGGTGTAAGGGAATGACTCTCCCACTGCTTAAAATTACATAGCCTGCGGGCTCGGGGACACACCCCACCACGGCAGGATACTGCCAGCAGGACAGGAGAGACGTTCTGTGTAATCTGGCACGGGGGAAGGGACGGACGGCCTTAGGGTCACGTTTCATAACGCC
The DNA here is from genome assembly GCA_026780765.1 of Petrocephalus schoutedeni. Taxonomy (NCBI): domain Eukaryota; kingdom Metazoa; phylum Chordata; class Actinopteri; order Osteoglossiformes; family Mormyridae; genus Petrocephalus; species Petrocephalus schoutedeni. The sequence continues at coordinate 11,878,470 of JAODKL010000095.1, forward strand.
TGTGAGCATTGGAGTTTGGGGAAATTCACACGTGCCCAAACGCTGCCTATGCATACAAATTTTAACTGGGAGATTTGCAAATACACGCCTTTACAGGCTACCCATAGAAGGCGATTAACCACACATATTAACAGTAGCAATGACATTGAAAACTGGGTAAACGAATCCTTTGAAAAGCTCATGTACAGATTAGCGATAACTGGGTCAGAAGCAGGTATTTCAATACTACTGTGAGAGTTTGAGGACAAAGCTGTTCTATATGTCAAAGACCAAACACTACCGTCATATTACACTTTTAGAACTTATTGCAAGTGCACCTGATTATTCCTCTCAAAGATGTTATCCAGATGACAGAGAGAGTTAGCAAGAAACAGATGTTCTAAACCCGTCTTCCAGGGCACTGGCTGAGAAGTACATACCTCAGCTTACCTCTGAATCGGATTCAAACCCCACACTCGCTCCCTGCAAATTGCACAACACCCATATGCATATTATCATCCATTTTCTAATAACTCTGCCCAGCACCCAGTAAGAAGGACGGGCTTTTCTGCAAAGAGGGAAAAAAAAAATGTATGACTAAAATCGAAATCTTTCAGCCGTACAAGTACAAACCCCTTAGAAACAAGTAGCTACTGACACTGAGCACGGGCACGCCGCTCCCCACTCTGACGCATCCAACACGTCCATCCTCCATCTGCATAATTCTTCTGTGAAATAGCTGGAGCTGTCCCTAAACCCCCCACTCCCCTTAACGACTCTGTGCATCTGCGCTGTGCAAATACTCACCTCTGACCCCCTGCGGCATATCAGAAGTCGGCCCATTTCTTATTAACCGAGTTGTTAAAGGAGCCCAGATGTGAGACTAAATCAAGCATCGGCCTGGGTAACAGCTGTATTGTTCATTCTTCTGGAAAGGCCAAAGCCGCAGTGCATTATTCTTACAGCGTTTCATAATCCACACAGGCCAGAATTCTGTAAGACTGCAAATTATTTATGCATCCAATTACAGACTATAAATAAGACAATAAGTAATACCAATGTAACTAATAGATGTTTAAGTATGCGCTGCCCTTTGCAGGGTTATGCTATGATTTAATTCAGAGCATTTGGCTATAAAACTGATAAGCAGCTTTTTTCGAAGAATGGACTTCAGCTAAGCATTATATTATGCACCACCTGATGTCCAGGGATCCTTCGCTTAAAATGCCCTTTTTGTGAGATGTTTATAAGATCACACTAGGGGTAGCACCCACCTGGCAATACCCATTTAGCTTTTTGACGTCAAAATGTTTAGAAAACAGCAGCGAAGAGGAATAAACAATTAAATCTAACACAAGTACAGTCATCTTTTATTCCTCTACACACATCAACATCACATTCCTGTGTAAAAATATTACCAAAAAGTCTTTGAGCAGGCATTAAAACGATAAAAATGACAGACAACACACAATGTAATTCTTAAATGTAAATTGGCCCCCCGTACGAGCAGTCTCTCGTTAGAACACTGGGAGGTAAGCTTTAGGGAGAGAGCCAAGTTTCCCAGTTAAGCATCTCCTTTCACTTGCGAGATGAACAAGCAGATAAGTCAGAGACCTCGAGCAAAAGTGGGCCGCAACGGCAGCCAAATTTTGGGTGGGGGGAAAAAAAAAAAGCGTTACAATGGTTGCCCAAGTTCAGGAGGACTTCCCTAACCTCCCAAGCTGCAGAGCTGCCGGACAGCCGTGGGGACCCATGCAGCTCGAATTCCCTAGGCATACATTTTCCAGTCAACCTGTAACCCCCAGAGAGAACCATTTTCCTCCACTGGAAACTCTCGCTCTCCCACCTATACATACCGTTGGCTTCACTTCAATGTAAATAAACAAGAAAGTATAAGAAAAAGGATGCTGGTTGGAATACAACGGGCATGCAATTTTTAAAGCTTAATTTAAGGATGTCAGAGACTGCGTCAACGAGGACTGAGGTTTATGAAGGGGGAAGAGTAGGATGTCTAGGGTAAAGTTCTCTCTGAGCATCGTCCATCTTCAGCAGGGACTGGGCCGTCCACACCACTGGTAGACTGGCGAGAAGCTCCCCCCCAAGGGCAGGACGCGGGCGGATGAGCCGGGCGGAGGCCTCACTGCTTGGCCTTCTTCAGGATAGTGCCGACGGCGGAGATGACTGTGGTCTTGGTGCCGCTGGCCGTGGTGGTGACGGAGACGACGCCGGGCAGCGTGGCGGTGGTGGTGAGCAGCGCGGGCTGGGCCAGGGTGACCGGGACCGCAGAGTCCCACTTGCTCTTCCTCTTCTGGGCCTCTGGAGGCAGGAGTGACATCAGAAGACCAGGACTAATGAAATGAACAGAAGGAACTAGTGGCAGCCGAGAGGGACGGAGACGGAGCTACAGAATCTGTGTTTACGCGGTTTTGTCCTACAGATGCTATGGCTTCCTCTCAAACACAAGAAGCTCTGGTGAATCCGTCAAAGTTCCGGCTTGTAAATGTATGTGGATAAGTCGTCTGCATAAACTGCCACTCAGGCTGCACGCCAAATCGCGCCCAGCTCTCAGAGGATCACATCCTAAGCACCAATCACCGTGACCATGACTGGGAACGTATCAGCTACACTGAACAGGCCGATATGCAGAGGTCAGAACCGCGATGTTCTGATGACGGGTGCGGATGTCGCTCTGCCAGCCAGCGACTCGGTTCGTACCCGTTGCCGTGGTGCTGGTGGTGCTGGTGGTAGAAGCAGCCGCACTGGTGGTCGTGCCCTTTTTGGTGCCAGTCACAAACTCGATCTGTGCGAGAAAAGCCATACGAGTCAACAAGGGTGTGACCAGTCAAAGACCATCAGCGTGTCGTGGTAAGCCAACGGTACCACACGGAACCATAGACCGCCAAGCAAGAGGCATCTAGCCACGACATCAGGCAGAGAACACCACGCCTGTACAGAACGTTCCCCCATGTGCTACTCCCCTCTGTCCAATAAGCATCTTGATGACTCTACATGTAATGGACTAATCTGTTAAAACTTGCCAGTCCATTCCAGTACATTTTACTCAGGCAAATAAAGCTTGTCTAAACAGGATCTCCTCCTCTGTCTATGCCAGGAATATGCGGTAGGACATGGCACGCTGTGATCTGGTATGCTGCCAAACCATCTAGAGATGACGGACCTAAACTAAGACTCTGGACAGCTTGGCCAATAGGAAATTCTGGTGGAAATCGGCCACCAGAGGTTTAATGTTTGCCACACCGACAAATTACGTAGATGATGAACTTCATCTCCTGATGGACCTAGAAGGTCCAAAGCCTGGTCAGGGTGCTCACCTTAGTCCGCTCCTTCTTGGCCTTCTCCAGTTTGTCCATTTCTACCTTCTGAGCTTTGGCTGTCCAGACGACCGGACACGAAAAAAACAGGTTAGCATGGTGTGGACAAAATGCAGGATAACAGGTCAACCAACACAAGAACACTCAGATCGATACCTAGGGCTTCATAATAAGAGTCTTCAGACCACCCGTGTGGATCAAACATGTCCTGGAGATTAAGGAGAGAAGCAAGCAGGTAAAGCTATCGACCCATGATGAAGACAGAGCTGTTCAACTGTATTGCAGTGGTAAGTACAAGTAAGGCAGGTAAGAAATATAGTACAAAGTTCAGTGGAGCGGGCTTCAGAATAAAGTGCCTATACTGACTATCATTCTACCAGTTACACAATGTCGTTTTCCAACAACAAATCTGATCTTTAAGATCTGCATACAAAAGGAACTTTTTAAACTGCTTAACATTCAAATATATCCATTCATAAGTAAGAAACAAGCAAAAACAACTGTCCAGCTTTTCCGACCCACTTCCCCCCAGAGGTGTTTCACACTGCGCAGGAGCCAACAGGCCGTACCTTGGGGTAATTGGTGCCAAGCTCGTCGATGCTGCAGAACTGAATGAGCTTCTCATAAATACTGCAAAAGGACACAGAGGTCAAACACCCTGGTCTCTGCCCGCGGGGCGAGCTGCTCTGAGCGGCGGGCCGCGCCGTACCTGGGGTTACGGAATTCCTTTTTGTTCTGAATGTGGCGGTTCGTGTCGAAGTCGCCGTGCAGCTTACGTTCATACAGCTTCTGGATCTTCTCCTGTCAAGATGAAACGACATTTAAAAACACACACACACACACACACACACACACACACACACAGTCCATATTTTCATATCTTTGTGGGGACTCTTCCTTTCCATTGTCATAAGCCTAGTCCCAACTATGTCAACCGTAACCCTAACCCAGCCCTAACCTGGTCCACTGGTCCTCACAAGTACAGCAAAATAAGGAACACCCACGCAGGCACACTTTTAGGGTTGAATGCTGAGGGATTAAACCATAATCCCCTTCTCTCACAATATATAACTCCACAATAAAACAATCATCCTTTAAGCAACAAAGATGCACCCTATCTGCACATCCAGATCCGGTAAAACGGTTCCGCCCCCAGGGGGCCCGGCTGATCAGCACAGGACGCTTATCAGATGCCCCGTTTGGCAGCAGGCTGAGCCGAGCCGAGCCAGAGCAGAGCACGCCAGCGGGAGAGGGATCTGAGGCAGGCATTTTCTGATACGCAAGGGCGCTATTTCACAGCAAGGCTGGAGAGAAGCGAGAGCTGGCCACTGGCCAGCCACTCCTGACCGTCTCACTCGCGCTTAGATCAGACAGGTTAGAGGAGGCCAGTACTGGGAATCTGCCCACCACACAAGGAGCATGCAAATAACCTGGGCAAGAGAAATGGCACCGAAGTTATAAAAAAGACAGGAAATCTGTCCAGTTTGCCGTACTATCCAGTCTGTGCCATGACAACAGAATAAATGTTTAGCTGGAAACACCGCAGCCCTTCCTGTGAAATCTGCCTGACAGGATATTAGTCACTTGGAGGCCGATGCACGGCAAAGAGAGGTGGGCCTCCCATCCCACAATGCACTGCAGCGCCAGCTCCACCCTCCCAGTACAAGGTCCCAAAAAAAAAAAACCCTCTCCTCTGCAGCGATCGGCACTCATCACCGCCGGGCCCAGAGATCCTGGAGAGGCTATCAGCCAGCCGTCTGTGAATTTAACCATCGCTCTCAAAAAAACGCTGCAGTTCGCATTACAGCCCCGAGCTGTCAGCTCCGAGTCAAAGCCTTCCATTTACTGCACGGTGGCAATTACTGCAGCAGACGACCCCGCCTCTCAACACAGCGTTTAATCAGTATTTTACCATTAAACCACTTGAGGAGTTTCCTCGTCAATTAAATAATCAAGTGCAAGCAAATGACTGGAGGACACAATAAATATTTGATGAGTGATGAGAGAGCTGCGATCTGCGGGTCGATTTCCCCACTTGTCCTACAAAGGGGAGGCGAAACGGAATCGAAACATCCGCTACTTCCAAACCTGCAAGAACGACATCAGCGACCAGAGCAAACCATCAGGCGTAGGGGTTTCTGACCCGAGAACTGGCGACAGCCGGGAGACGGGACATGTCGAGATCCTGAAAGCGGCATTTAACTTAACGGCAACCGCAGCTGATAATGTCATCTGCAGCTTAGAAGACGATTAAGGTCACATTAGGAACTGGGGCCAAATGACAGATTCAAAGGCGGCATTGGGAGAGTAACCGCAAATATAGAGGCTCGACACAGGGCCCCCGACACAGGGCCCCCGACACAGGGCCCCCGACACAGGGCCCCCGACACAGGGCCCCGACTACTGCGGGCCTCCTGGGTACCTTAGCAGGAAGCATGAGACAGGAGAGTGGGCCCCACCACTCAGCACGTCCCACATGGGGGCAGACAGGGCCAGCAGACGGAAGGGGCTCCCTTACAGATGGCTGATTGAGTTCCTCTTCATTTCTTTTAAATTAAGAACTCGCGAAGAAGGACTGCCCCCCTTACGGATTTCCGCAGCCTACATTTCCCAAAGCGATGTCAGTCTGTTCTGGCCAAATCGCTGCTCTCTCAGTGCTGTTTGGCTACTTGGAAACCAATGTTTATTAGCCTTGCCCCCACCCCGGGGACAGCCGGCCGCAGGCCTCCTCACACTCGCACGCTAAGAGCGGCACAGAGCCGGCACAGGGCACTGATGGACTGTGACCCAAATGGAGCCAAACGAAGGAACTCTGGGCAGATGAGGACAAAGTTGGCACTGGGTGCCAAGCTACAGCCTGGCAGCCACCGAGAAGCACAGAACAATAGGAGTGAGTCAGCCGGAAACAGCCGGCGATAAACTTCAGATGGTTTCTTTCTAGTCTGCGGTCTGTGGGCCTTTATCTCGGTGCCAAACGCTGATCGCCGATCTTACAGTCGCAGGGCTCGTTATCGTCATAGACGGGCGCTCCTGGAAGGCGGGACGAGGGAGGTGCACGCCCCTCACCTGCAAGTGGCTGGGGCAGCGTCCCGGGGGCTCGGGAGGAATCCGGATCTCGTCGGGAGACATGTTCCTCACCTTCTCCGAAAACTGAGCTGCAGAACAAACAAACCGGATTGATAACGCATTCGAGACACGGAGTCACTTAGAATGGAAAAAAAAAGCCCACAACAGGCAGCTCATTTTGTTCTAAAGCACTGATCACACAAAATAGACTCAATATCGAATGTATAGCTCACTCCATGTACATATTAGCTATGACGCTTGGCTGGAAGTAGAGCATCACTCAAAATGATTAACATGACGTACAGGAAAAAACGAATTGTACTGAAGGGGCAACTCCCAGCGAGAAATGGTACCATGGTGATATAAATCCACAGATGCCTGACGCTTCAAAATCCAGCTTTGGTATGAAGCAGCCTCCAGCCCAGAAGACGGCGGAGTGTCGGGGCTTGTTTTGGGAGGAGTTCTACGAGGACACTTCCATAATATTCCTGACTGGAGGCTAAGAAATTCTGACATCCTCATAGGCTACTCTCCTTAGTACAGGAGTTTACCAGGATCTGTGTATGTGGATGTTGGGAAAATCCAACCTTTATTTAACAAGGTCTGATTGACCCTTTACAAAAATACCGACCTAGAGGCTGCACCTTCTTCGTCTTCTAGGAGAAGTCCTATGTACATTGTTGCAGCTAAAATGCACTCATTTCATGGAGAACCTTAAACAGCGAATTACTATTCAGCCCAAGCAACTGAGAATTAAGTGATGCAAATGGTTTAAATATCTAATCACAATACTGCGGCAGTGTCACTTCAGCTAGGCACATAGCGGTATTATGTAACAGCATTTCCTGAGTACCGTCCAAACAGTGCGTCCTACGATAGGTTGCCAGATTAGTTGTGTATGGTGCACCCAGGAAAATGGGCTCACGTTCTGTCTGATGGGTCACACGGCTGGATTCCTCATCCCTCTAAATCAGTGACTGATCAGGGGGGAATCATAGGTGTAGGTGCGACATCTTCCAAATGTGCTACATCGCTCCACAAAGACTCCACCCCTCGCGTGACTGCCTGGACCCTTGTGGTGGTATTATGCTGCACTGCAAACTCTGGCAACAGCCCGTATCATTACATCCACTGGTGATGTGCCATGAGAGCCAGCTGACGCGGGCTGGACTGATCATCTTCTGGGGCCGAGTGGGTCTGCGGGCACCCTGTGTGTCTGTGCACTAAACTCCCAGTCACGCCTAAGCCGAGAGGGTCTGGCTTTTATGGACAGTTCTTAAATAAGGCCTCATCCACATTCTTCTTGTTGTTGATCTGACCTCTGCTGTCCTTCGCTTGTGACCTTCCTCGTGAGAATACTCCCTTCAATGTGGCCTAACAAGCTGGAACAGTCCCAAGGCATTCCAACTTAAACACCACTCAAACCACCAGCACAGTCATCAAGTACCAAGGCCAGCCTGTGTGTACTTGTACTGCTCATTAAAATCTATTCCTAATAATGCTAACTATGCTAATTATTATGGTAGCTATTTATTACCACTCTACAGAACCAGAGGTGTCAACTTCAGGTCCAGAAAGTAAAAATCCAGACCAGGATTTTGTTTCAACCAACCAGTTGAGCATAAAGAGTCACAGTCATA